>JACBWW010000022.1:3520922-3565658 GCA_020086605.1 Lanius collurio
ATGCCTCTGGTGCTCCTGACAACTTTGAAGCATCTCAGAAAGAGATTCCTGGCTCTTTTATGGCCTTTCTTCAGAGAGATGAGTACCTGAAGAAGGGCCATAAAAGAGCCAGGAATCTCTTTCTGAGATGCTTCAAAGTTGTCAGGAGCACCAGAGGCATAAAACAAGCCTCATGCAAGGTGTTCCTCAACTGACTGCAGAGGTACAATAGGAACACAGTCCACAACAACATGTTTTCCTTTCTTGGAGATGAACAGTAGGAAGGCAGATTTTTTCCAACAGATGTTAAAATTGAAATTAAGAATTGACAGGAATAGACTTTGGGCAAAACCAGAAACTGTAAACAGGCTTCAGCTTTATGACTAATGCTTTGAGCTTCATATACCAGGCATTTAGCATTGTATAACAAAATGAATGCTGTGTTTTGCCCTATTACTGTCAAAATTTTCACTGGCTTCATTGCCATTACTGGCCCCTTAACTTTCTGCCACTCTAGAGCTGCTGACCACATCTTTGAAAGAATAGCTAAGATGCAGTGAATAAATGTGAGGATGAAATCATGATAACACCAGATGCAGAATGCAACAAACTGTTAGGCACAATTATGTCAGGAAGAAGGCATGGTTAAAGAGAATGGAAATCACTTGCATTTAGTGATTTTGCATGATCACTGCACTTCTTCATTCATTGTAAACAAAACAAAATTAAATTTACTAATGATGCAACAAAATACAGCTGTTGGAGATGGGGTATGTTGTTTTAATCTATGCTTCCTTTCATCTCAGTTAAAATTTTGAACATGGCCATTTAAAAGCAATTCTCCTATAATTTTGCGATAGTTCAAGTACTTTCTCTTTTTTCCAGAGGACAGCTGTGTTGTTATCTTGACAACTAATGTGTAGTAATGACAGATTTAGGTCTTAAAAATTAGCTACTAAAGTGTGTCAGAAAAGAGCTGAATTAGCCTGAAGTGATTTCTGACAAACACTTGTCAGTGGGTTTATGATTGTCTCAGCAGATGGCAGTTTGGGAAGTTGGAGCTATCTCAGTGTGCTCCCTCCAGTGCCAGTTAGAGCAAAGACAGACACTTCAGTCTGGGCAAGAGAAGCCAGAATAAGGAATGCAGAGTACAATGGAATTGTGGATTTGCTTTTCTGGTGTTGACTTGGTTTTCTGCAATCTGCTTAGCAATTTTTGCATGATCACAATAATCTTATTACATGCTCCAATAATGACACACCATTTAACTACACACATTTACATGATAAAGCCAATTCTCATCCTAACAGAATTCTCAAGATATTTGGGAATTTTAAAAATATATTGAAGGCCTTTCAGGAAAAAAAAGTGTTTCAGACAAAATACATGTTCTCTGTTCAGTACAGCAGGCACTGGGGTACGTTCTAAGGTCTGTGATTTATAAAGCAATAGAATATGTGACCCACTGATCCCCAGCAACTGCAATCTATATAATTAATAGAACAGGTTGTATCAAAAAAGCAGCTTTTTTTTTCCTTAAAAAAATATTTTGGTTATTTAGTGAAAAGTTTTAATTCAAAATGACAATGAAAAGATGTTTTTCTACCCATATACACTATCTTTAAATAATAAACAAATAAAATAATTATTAAGTAATGTGAAACAAAGTATTATTTTTATTTTTAAAAAACCCTTTCACTTTATCCAAACCAGTTTCCTCTCTGGTGGCACTTTACCTAGCTGCACATCTTACCCTTCAAAATCAGACCCCTATTTATTTAAAAATAAAAATTATAGATCTTAAAGTATTTTAAGCTACTGCATTTCTTTTCTTTGTACACATCCCCACTCTGGAAAAGTGTCTATAATGTAGAACATATTCCACTGAAATGGGAAATGAATCTTGGCCAGCTAGAAATAAATAAAATAAAATAAAATAAAATAAAATAAAATAAAATAAAATAATTTCTATGTTCTTAATGTTGTTTTTATGCTTTTTTTAGATAAACCTTTTTGTTGGGAGCAAAGCAAAGCACTGTGTGCTGATGAGAATCCATTGCTCTGTCCGTACAGTCGGGCTTCTTCACAAACTAACTGGAGGTTGTCCTTAAAACAGGACTGCTGCTAACGAGCTCTCTCCTTTTCCAGCTTCCCTCCTTTGCTTTCCAACACAGGAAAAAGTTATATTTTATTGCTTTTTCTTTTACTACATCCTTTTAGACTCCCTCCTCTGATAGCCTTGTTCTCTGGATAGGATACCTGTCATGCTGCTTGAAAAGAGGGTAACTTAAAAGCAAAGAGTGTTGCTGAGGTAGAAAGCTCAGCCCCATACATGGCAGGACAGTGGCCCCACCTGTTACTGGAACAAAACTTGGGGGAAGCAAGCAATAAAAATCCAATTAAAGCAACATTAAAGCACAGGCAGTAGAGGGTGGCCTAATTCCCACAGCTCCCAGGCAGTATTGCTGTGGTGCACTCAGCACCTGTTCCAGGAGCTGGTGTCACAGGGAAGCATGGATGTGCTCAGCTGGGTGGGAAGTGCCTGGCAGTGTGGTATTCCCAGGGGATGACAACAATTTCTGCGTGTTCATGACAGTGCTGACAAATAAATGCTGACTGACTTTGTTCATTCTCACCTCCTATCTCATCTGTAACATACTAAATATGCAGCCTCCTGCTAGACAGATAAAACTCCACGATTCCAAATCTTGTTCATAAAAAGCATCTTTTACTGACATACTTCTCTGGGTATCAAGCATTCTGCAGCACTTGTAGCCACACCCCTGGCATGTGCTCATCACTGACTTTTTCATCTCAGATTCCCTCCCTTCATTAACTCCATTCTAAGTACAAAAATGGAGAGATTCCCATGTTGTCAGTGGCAACAGTACATCAGTCATCCCTACCACAGCACCCTTGCATGACACACCAGCTCCTGTTTTCCTGCTGAAGTCTGGAGGAGTGAGCAGGCACTGAAATATAGCAGATGACCTGAAAAGCCTTCACAGGAATATCATCAATATGCTTCTAGCAAATGTGCCCAGTGAGAGATCCTCCTTATGACAAGGCATCAGACAGACTACTCTCAAAAGCTGCCAAGAAATGTCACAGTCCTCACTCCCCACATCACAAAAAGCTGCTGCTGTCCAGGAGTTAACACTGGTACTGAGCCAGATCTTTCACCTCTGAGAAGATAAGGCTGAGAGGGGCAGGGAGAGACAATGTTTTTATTCAGAGCTCTGCTACTGATAACAGGAAAATAACAGCAAATGGTTTTCTCTATCTGTATCAAACAAACCTGGTCCAAACGGGAATATCCAATGTTTACATACATTTCCTTTCTATATGCCTCATCCATCCTGATCCGTGGCAATTTCCTTGAGTTTATCTTATTTATTATTTATTCTTTATAGAACTCAATACCAACACACAGCCTGGCTTTTCAAAGTATATAATACGTCAAAATGAAATATCCCAGATATTGCACTGGAAGGATTGAAAGGAGGTACTGTACTCATCACTTGTCCAATCAGCCTGGGAAAAACAACTTGTCACAACTCCTTGCCAGAAGGCCAGGACCAAATCTGGTTATTTTCAGTGTTAATCACACTTACATTGAGCTGTTGTACTGCATGAGAACCAAAAAGTCCTCCAGAAACTTGCATAGCCAGGACAAAACTTAAGGATAAAGCATAAAAGTGGGGGCTGAAAGACCAAAACAGTCACAGAAATCCCAGCAAAAGCAGTGAGTTTTAAGAGAGGACAGAAAATGTATTTGAGGTGTATCTGTACCTATGCATATAAACATGCACAGAGAAACCTTAGTCTAGGAAAAGACAGCATGAAATCAGTAATAGAGCAGATTATAGCTGTACCCAAAAGAAGCACAAGCGATACAAAACTCCTCTCCTAGGTACTAGAAGGGAAAGTACAGCAAATATTTTACCTGAAAAGTTCCCTAGAAAAGGGACTGACTTCTAGTGAAATCAGGTTAGCCTAAATACTGTAGATATGTGGGATGTTCTTATACTTTACTCATGATGCTATTCACTTAAGTTTTCTGAAGCCCTGGATACAAATAACATAAAGGTATGGTGTGGTGTGGTATGGTATGGTAATATAATATAATACAACTCTAAAGTAAGAAAGCTCAGCCTGGCACCACTGCTCTCTTCTAAAGCATCTCCCTCCAAAGCAGTTACTCAGCATGGCCCTTGTTGCAGGCTTAACACCCTTAACAGTTACTGCAGAGCCATGGACTATGAGTGTAACTGAGAATTTAAAAGTACAAATACCTGCTCAGAAACAGGAAACCTTGCCCAAATGATTTGTTTGAATAGTTTGTTGGTTTTTAAGTGGGATCCTGGTCTCATAAGGTTATCTGGGGATAGAAGCAGATCCTTCAAAACATGAATGTTTTGTTGCAACCAAAACAGATGGAGACACGCAGCCTACTGAAGCAGCAGCTGGAAAAGGCAGCTGGTTCATTTGAAGCAGGCAGCAGCTCTGCTGGGTTTAGGTAGTCTTGTTAGCAAACTGGAACTGGAGTGGAGACTACTCAGGATGTGGTGATGAATGTCCTATTCTGCTGCCTCTGCAGCGGAGAAAAACACAGACTGTTCAGGGAGCATCCCTCCTGACACTGGCTTAGGAGCAAAGTCTGTAGGAGATTTTGAATAAGAAAATGAAGCTGCTATCAACATATCAAATTGTGATAGTTAAAGCAAAGACTATGGCCATAGAGAACAAAACAACCCTTATTTTCTTAGTTTCATGTCACAGATGACTATGTAGAAAAATATTTTAAGATTATACCTTGTGGTTGGTTTTATACCACTGACCTGCTGATTGCCAAGAATCCCATCCATTGTGCATCTCTGCTTCTATGAAAAGTTCCTGTGCAGCCACAACCTCTGATCACTAAAGAAGAGAATCCTAGGAGGGAAAAAAACCAACAAAACCCAACAACCCAAAAGGTGCTGAAGAGACACACAGGCAACTTCCACAGATGTTGATGTATTTCATAGGAAAGCAATGGGAGATTTTCTTATGGAGTGGATTCTTCTTAGCCAATAACCTTTTATTGTTTAAGTGTTCCCATTGGGGCTGGACTCAAAAGGGTGGTCACAGACTGAACAGATGCATCAGAGCTTGATTCTAACTGTAAGGAGCCCCTGAAAATCTACACAGGTGAAGAGAAAAATGCCAACAATATCTATCATTAGTAATTGTATTATTATTTACCGTAGTGTCACCTCTCAGAAAAACCAGCATGGATCAGTCATGATCAATGTAGGGGCTAATACCTTTGAGTGTTTGAGAAATGTTATACCCTTTTCACCTTGAAATTTTTAAAAAAATTCTTCACCCTGTCCATGGAATAAATAAAGCTATTGCTGCATCAGAGAAAATCTGAAGGTTGATGTGGTGGAAGAAAACTCATTAATCTCTATGATGAGATGACAACCACATAGCTAGAAGTGCAGCACCTGCGTTTCCACTCCATTTCAATTATATTCTTTGTGCAAATAATAAAACTGAACTCATCATCAAAGGGTGAGTACCAAATTGTAATAGAGCAGATTTTTATCATCCTTCTTGCAAGCAAGATGAAAAATTAATTTGATGAGTCTACACTATGTCCCATCAGACAGACATGGATGAGTGAGTGTCCAGGAATTTCAGGCATCTGAGTCAAGTTCCAGCGTTCCAAGCCAAGGTCAGTCTGGATAGTCTTTGGGAAGCACAGACCCCAGATGTTGATGTCTTGATTAATGCTGGGAGGCAACTACTTTACAAACTCAGCAGAATCTGGTTAATTTACACCAATACCCCTGCAGAGCAACAAATGAAAAGACATGTAATTCACTTAAAATTAGACAGGGCTGTGAAGCTGCATGAAAAAATGCAGAAGAGTCTCATTGATTTCTATAAATCCCAGATCACTTTCTTCTTCTGACCATCTCTTAAATATTTCATGATCAGGACCAAACAAATATTCCACTGAAATCTGGATTGTGACTCTCATAGACAGCATACACAGGTTGTTGTGGTGATGATTTGAAAGCTATGAAAATGCAGAGCAACGTCAGAAGCTGTTTTTTTATGAGTCAGACATAATACACACACATTGAAATCCTTGAATTTCTTGGTTGAAAGGTCAAAACTTTAGAGAAAGACTTAGGGAGAAAACATTAATTTTTTTTATAAACGGGATGATGTCACTTGAAACATAGAAGGAAGTATAAATGAAATCATGAGTTGTATCAAAATGCTAATATTAACAGCTGAAGGAAGATAAAAGGGAATGGAATTCTCATTCCTGAACTGGCACTGAAAGCTGGTTAAATGACTATAAAATACAGTGCAAATCTAAGAGCAAGACAATCTCCCTGACAATAATTACCAGGCCCTGGTATTAGCAAGAAAAAGGCATTTTTATTATTACATATGTACCTAGCAGAAATGTTATTACCCATTAAAGTCCCCTATTACTCTGCTGTCAGTTACCATCTGTTAATGAAGTCCTCATGATCTGACAGCTCATTCTTTAATTGTCATCCTGTGCCAGTCTCTGGTTCCCAGCCACACTGTGAGCTGAGCCTTCATATCATGTGCTGAGTTTTCCAGGCTTCCCCCTCTGACATGATCTTTATCTCCTCCCTAGGTGACATCCTCCTATGCAGCCAGCCCATGGTTTCAGAGAATCCTTTGTAGACTGATAAGTTACAGGCTTCTGTGCTATTCTAACAGTGTGGAAGAGTATCCTTATGATCAAGAATTTCTTTCATTTATAATTCTGAAGTTTGCAAGTCTCCTGTGAGACACATCAACTCAAACATTTGTCATTAAGAGGTATTTAATGCTAATTATCCTGCTATTCCTTTACTCTCTCTCAAGAGTAGTTTTTAAGTTTCCATAGATACCAGCTCTGTAGCTCTGTTAAATAGTACCCTTTCACAAAATTGTATTTTTTCCCCTCAAGAAGAGACTGCTTATACCTAGAAACCTGTACAAATACATTTATGTTGTAACACCTCCTATGCACTCTGATGCCTCTCAGATGCTCCTCTCCCCATGTGATATTCCCACCACTACATAGTGAGGAGCTTTGGGTGTCACACTGTATGTGGCATTTTAAGAAAAGATCCACCAACATGCAGCACACTGACAGGGAAGCCACAAAAACTACCCACACAGCTAAACCCAGCCATGGACTACCCACAGAGCTAAACTCAGCCTTGGGCTGGCACACAGCTAAACTCAGCCTTGGGCTGGCACAGCTAAACCCAGCCATGGACTGACACACAGCTAAACACAGCCATGGGCTGGCACACAGCTAAACCCAGCCTTGGACTGGCACACAGCTAAACCCAGCCATGGGCTGGCACAGCTAAACCCAGCCATGGACTGGCACACAGCTAAACCCAGCCATGGACTGGCACACAGCTAAACCCAGCCTTGGGCTGGCACAGCTAAACCCAGCCATGGGCTGACACACAGCTAAACCCAGCCATGGGCTGACACACAGCTAAACCCAGCCATGGACTGGCACAGCTAAACCCAGCCATGGACTGGCACAGCTAAACCCAGCCATGGGCTGACACACAGCTAAACCCAGCCATGGACTACCCACACAGCTAAACCCAGCCATGGGCTGGCACAGTTAAACCCAGCCTTGGGCTGGCACACAGCTAAACCCAGCTATGGACTGGCACACAGCTAAACCCAGCCATGGGCTGACACACAGCTAAAATCTCTCCAGAGCGGCTCCTCAGGACTGGCAGGTCCCCCTGTTCTCCACATGGAGCAGGTGGGAGCCTCCTTTCTGCAGCCAGCACACTTCGGGCTGAACTGAAGAAAACACCCTGCAGCCAGCAGCACAAAGGGAGTGAGGTTTTCTTCACCATAAAGCCTGAACAAGAACATTCTTCAACACAGAGGCTTCGGAGTCGCAGAGAGAGTGAGCCATGAGAGACGGAGCTGGAAATGGCGGCAGAGAAAAGGGGCGGTGCCGCGTTCCTCGCGCGGAGCTTAAAAATCCTTGTGGCATGAGGTGGTAAGGAACTGTAATATCTCAAACTTTTGTCTCTGTAATCCATTTTGAGTGCTTGGGGGGATGGAAGACTCACGTGTGGCCCGTGAAGTTTGTGAAGAGAGAGTGCCTATGCCAGAATACAGAGCAGCAGTGAGAGGCTTTTAAAGATTTGTAGCAGAAAAAGCCTTTGTGTTCAGGCCAAAATAACCCATCCTTAAAAAGATTGATAACCCCATGTGATGGCCCATGTGTGGCAGTGTGAAAAAACTGATATTTTTTCATAGAAGAGATGTGTTACACCACAGCAGATTGTTTCTTTCCAGGTGGGTCTGTTGTTGGGGGCAGTTTGAGAAACCATGTGAAGCAAGAAGAAACCCTTTTTCCTTAAGCATAAAAAAGAGACTTTTTGAGAACTGTAACACTGACTAGAATTCTATGTTGTGTTATCTTTTGTGCTAGTTAAAAATAGAGTAAAGTGCTGAGAAGAAGGGGGTGGGGGGTGTTTGTTTTAATATCTTGTTATATCTTTTAACTTTTAATTCTGTTAGTAATAAAATTTTCTCCTTGTACTGCAGCCGTTTAAGTTTGAACCTGTTTTGCCTTGCAGCTATCTAGTTTTCCTCAATATTTTCTTATTTTGTTTTCCTTATAAAATAACTGATATTTTGGATGCTTGATACTTAGTTGTGTCAAACCACAACATTCTGATACTCTCTTTTTCATTTCAGAAAATGTTTCTGATACCCTTTCCTCCAACACACTATGTATCTCAGTTTATTACCTTATGAATGAGTGTTTTCAGAATTGATGTTAATTTATTATTTAATCTTGCATTGTCCTGCTAGATGCAGGCTGCTCTCAACAGCAAACCCCTAATTATGTTTCCCTTTGATGCATGCGTTCATCATCTGGCTCTGGTTATGATCAAGGCAGAGATTGTGAAAACCATGGGCAAACATAAGAACATCCAAACCAGACCAGGCCTCATGACTTAAATCTTGTCTCCCACAGAAAGCTTTGCTGGGAAAAGAGCATGAAAACAAAGCAATCACATAATAAAACTTCACCAGAACACCCTCTTAGTCTCCAAGGATTTGCAGCACAGGCAACTCTTGAGAATGAAGTTGCAGGTTTGTGTTTAATTACCCTCAGTGGATGAACCATGGTCAGAATTTACATGAACTTTCAGTATCCACTATGCCCAGGGACTTCTGATACAGATAAAATGCATGTTTAGAGATGCAGGGGAGACTATTGTAAATCTGTGCTTATTATCAGCTTGCTATGGAAATACCTTCCTGGCTGGGGCCAGGGGAGATACAGAGGGAGATGTATTTCCAGCTTATTCCTGGGGAATGCTGGACCAGGAGGAGACATGGAAAGCAGCCATGCCTTCCGCCTACTCCTGGGGAATGCCATCTACTGGTGGAAAAGAAGGTGCCTTGCAAATACACTCAAATGCCAGAAACACCGTTTGCCAAGAACTTGAGTATCACTCTGGCTAGAATTGCCAGATTAGCAAGATATGTATCTGGACATTATCAGTGCAAATGAAAGAGGTGATAAGCCAGGGGGAAAAGGAACTTTTCCAAGGATTAAGGAAGAAGGAACTAAAATGTGAAATAAGCCACAGTCTGGGTACCTCTGATTTTTGCAATGCTCCCATCACCAATACATTGTTAAGAGATATTTTTGGAATATCTCTCATTGAGTGTAACCAAAGAACATTTGGTCCTCTGTGATGTACTTGCAGCCAAGAGACAAAACTGTGATGACATCCTTTGATGCCTGCAATATAAATGAAATTGCCTAAGTGAAATACTGATGCATGAGGTATCCAGGATGGGAAGCACACCAATGCCAAACACGCCAGACTGCTGCACTGGTAACAGAGGGTACTAGGAATAACAGGTGAAACTGCTGAATGAATCCAGAAGGAGCAAAAGGAAATAAAACTATTTGTAGAGCCTATGTTTTGTTACCATGCTTCTCAGTGCTAATAAAATTCTGGTGTAACCCTAAGGTAATTGCCTATGGGATGACTATTTCTGTTTATTGCAGCCTAATTATCCATGTCCATCAGTTAAATCATATTTCAAATCTCTCATCAGTATTCATCAAAATCACAAGTCCTACTTCTTGACAAATTTTTATTAAGACAATAAAGCCAGACATCATTAGGGTCTCAGGCTTGTGATGCTTGGGTGAATTCTCATGGAAAGGGACATGGAAATCATGGCCTGCCCTCCAGCACACAACACAGAGCAGACCCCAATCACCGCAGGCTTGCTCTTCTTACCTCCCTGATTCTGCCTCTTTTCCACACCCAAGCACAACAGGGTTTCATTAAGCAGTAAGTCACACTAGAAGAGGATGGAAATCAGTTTCTTGATGTCTGAGCAGGTGACAATGCCTTTCACCAAAACCAAAGGGGTAGCAGTCTGCTTTCTTTGTGCTAGAGCATTGCTTTCCAAGTGCCTTAAAACCAGGCTGGGATAATTCCAACCAGCTGCTGCTACTGACACCTTCACCAAGATCCCTATTCCACAGACACATCATTCACAGGACTAAGTCCTAGGGGACGTTTCCTTACCAAGGAAAATACCTCCTCAGCAAATGGTAGGTAACACTGTGTTCTCTGAAGCAGGAGCCTTTCCACTGGCACACACCAAACGGCTGCCTTTTCTCTGCGTGTGTGGGAACAGGTAGAAAATGTGAACTGCATCATATCCAGGAAGACTTCTACAAAACATTTTAAAAAGATGAAGGGAAACAATATGCAAGCAAAACCCTGGCTGGCAAAGGGCATAAGACTAATAGGAAATGCAGATGGCAGAATTTAGTTTTCCCCATTCATTTAACAGGATCTGCTCCAACATCAGGATTTGATTTCCCAGGTGATAAAACCTTATATGCATTTTCTCAGAGAGTCTAAAAATAATTCTTTTTTTTTCTGGCCAAAATACCAATCACTTATAGCAAGGGATAGTTGACAACAACCTCTAAATACTAAATGGGGCTATTAACAAGCAAATATTTCGTCAAGATTTGCAAAACTATTAATGCATAGTTTCTTTATAAAAAGTGAAGATTCCAGCTATGGCATCCCACTCTTGAAATCTGCAACAATTGCCCTCCAGTTCACTACAGAGCAAAGCTTCAGTAAAGCTTTGGTACCAGAGAGCTTGTGGCATACTGAGAAAACTGCCCTGCATGTGAAATCTGAGGACTAAAACTAAGTATCTGTGTAAAGAACAAGAAGGACATTATGTACACTGTGCTATTCGGCAAAAGGCACAACAATTTAGCCTTGGGTTCAGATTCAGGCAAAGACCCAATGTAAATGTATTTATTACCTTACTTAACTGTCTGCAAAGAAGATACCAGCTGAGAAGGTCTTCAGCACCCTGTGGCCCAATAGGCTCTACAGCCAGCTGGAGTGTAACCCCCCCTCCACGTGGTTTCCCAAGTCTTTTTGGAAGCTGATTTTGGCCTGTTCTGGGAAAACTGTTAATCTGTCTGCAGTGTGGGAAAATCATTCTGTTTTTCTGTCATTGCTCTGGATATACTCACCCACATATGCTCGAATCATGGGAAATGGCATTATTCAGACAGCTCTCAGAAATTACTGAAGGATGTCTTTGGAAGTGAAAACACTTATCAGGAAATCACAGAAAACAAAAGTTAAAATTTCAGAACACATCAGTATTGATTTGCCTTGGAAAATAACACTAGATTTTTCATTATTTTCTTGGGCTATTGTCATTTCTCTTTACTAACTCTAATAATTTGTTTCTTGCTCTGAGGATTAGAGAAAGATAAAAAACAAAATATGTTTTCAGAAAAAGACAGTCACTCACAGGACATAAAAAATTGCTTTTTCAGGGTAAAAGAAAATGCTTGAAGTCTAGATTTTAAAACCTGTTGTTCTGATGCACACTTGGTCTCTGGACAACACCAGCAGTCTTCAGCAATAAGTCTCCAAAATGCAGAGTTATGGACGGATGGTTTTTAGGAACAGAGTTTTGTTAAGACATCACCCTTGCCAAAGCAGCAATAATAAATGAGCATTAAAAGGCAATAAAGGTAATTATGAGACTTACTGAGAATCTCAAAATCTGCCAGGAGGTAAAACACTACAAAAGCTACTTCACGTTAAGAACACAAGTTTACATGCTGCAAACTCACTGAGCTACTGTAAAATTACATTAGTGGAGTTAAAGAGTATAGCAAATATTCATGAAAGAATAAATTCTCCCATGTTTTCCGGGTGCTATTTATTTTTTCTCTTTTGAGTCTCTTGGCTCTTTATCTTTTATATACCACAACACAATCAGAGAGCAATAAATATCATAAACTTGATCTTGTCAAACTGAAGTGAATGTAAAACTGCCAGCTGGGCTCAAAGGGTAGAGAAAATGAGTCCCCAGATTACAGGTTAATAAAAATCACTGTGGTAACAAGCTTCATTGTTCCTTCCACTTTTGTTTTGCATGGCTTTACTTATTTGCTTTAGGGAGATAATGATGTGGGGGCACGTAATAAGAGTATTTTGTTCGCACATGTTAGATATGCAGATGCCATTTCTGCCTCTGGACTGGCCGTATCATAAGCAGTGTAAATTGCAAAATATCCTCAGTGGAGTTCCTGATTTACAGGGATTAACTGTCCTGGAATTTGTACTTCCAGCATTGAAAATGGCTTGATCTTTTCCCCTGAGTAGAAGACCAGTCCACTGTTTCCCAGAGAACACATGCTCCACCCCAGACAAATAATAGAGAAGTTATTCAGCTGCTCTTGTTGTCTTACCTGATGCCCATTGGAATAGTTCTCTTTAGAGAGCTGCTGTAACTTGTTATTTCAAACTGCTGATTTATGGAAATCTTTTATGAAAGAGGAGTTTAGCACATGTGAAACACTGCCTGAATTAAGGGAAGATTATGCGTTGGTATTGGGCAAGTTCTGTTGTCTTTTAGTGATAAAGGGGCCTTACAGAAGGCAGTAAATCCCGAAGTACTTACAGCCTCCACGGAACCCTAATGGAAAGGGAGGCAAAGCCCATCCCTCAATGGCCACGTATTTTAAGGCAGATGAAAATCCAGCGGGCCAAATCAGGAGAGAAGACGTAAAGCTGTATTTCCTCTTCTGAATTACCCTTCAAAGTCAACAAACCTCAGCAATCTGAGCAGCTCTTTCAGGGGTCACTGTGGCCCCAGGCCGCCTCAGCCACCTTGCCAGCGGCTGAGGGGGGCCCTGGCCCTTTCCTGGCTGCTCCTGGGTTTGGTTTTCGGAACAGATCTGCCTTCTGTGGTAAAACTGGCTGACATCACTGCTACAATGCACTTTAAACGCCGTCCAAGTCCACTGACAGTTTTTAAAAGAGACGTCTCAGAAATACCTCATTCCAGCAAATTTTGTGAAAACGAGTAACCAGGCAGAGCACTGAGCCCTTGTTAGCGTTGTCACGGAGGGGAAGGCTGAGGCAGCCGCAGGCTGAGCTCAGCAGAGGCAGAAGATGGATCCCCTGAGGGCGAGAGGGCAGAGCCCGCCCGGAATGGCAGAGCAGAGACCATCTGAGAGCCCCGAGAGCCACGGGAACGGGCTGAGGTATGGCGTACGGAATGAAGCATAGGAACAAGGCAGGCAACTGCGGCTTCCCCGGCAGCAGCTGCGAACGGACTGAGAGAGACCGGGAGAGGCGCTGGGAGCGGCACTGCCGGGCTGGGGAGGGGCGGGCAGCGGGCACGGGGCGCTCCGGCCCAGCCCCAGAGCCCCGGGCTTCAGCTGCGGGCACGAGTTTGGCGGCCCCTGTCTCTCCAGAGCCTCCACCGGACTCCGGGAAGTTTTGCCGAACCGGCGCCGTCCCCAGCAGCGGCTGCCACAGGCTGGGCAGGGCAGAGCAGAACCGCCCGGCCCCTCGCTCCGCCCGGCGGGGCTGAGCGGGGCGGGGCGGTGCTGCAGCCGAGAGCCCGGTCCGAGTAGCGGCGTGGGCTCTCCGCCGGCACCATGGGCTGGGACGGGCCGTGGCTCAACCTGTCCGGCAGCACCTGTGCGGCGGGCGGGCCCTTCCCCGCCGGCACCGCCGCGCTGCTGGCCGCGCTCATGGGGCTGCTGGTGCTGGCCACGGTGCTGGGCAATGCCCTGGTCATTCTGGCGTTCGTGGTGGACCGAAACCTCCGCATGCAGGGAAACTTCTTCTTCTTGAACCTGGCCGTCGCCGACCTGCTAGTGGGTGAGTGCCGGGGCGCCGCGGGTAGGGGGCTGCGCTCCGCCCGTGTCACCGCCGAGCTCTGTCCGCAGGCGGCTTCTGCATCCCCCTCTACATCCCCTACGTGCTGACGGGCGAGTGGAGGCTTGGCAGGGGCTTGTGTAAACTGTGGCTGGTGATGGACTACCTGGTGTGCACCGCCTCCGTCTTCAACATCGTCCTGATCAGCTTCGACAGGTTCATCTGCGTCACCAGAGCGGTAAGGGCTGAGCAAGGGGTGCCAGCGGGGGCGGCAGGGGCTCCAGAGATGCCCTGTCAGGCAGGGGGCTTTGCTTAGGTCGCCCGGCTTTCATCACCCTTGACCCTCTATCAAACAGCACATGAGACAGGGGCGATCGAGGAGCTCCCTTCGGTCCTGGAAATAGTTCTGGGAGTGATCGGCTTTGACAGAAAATGCATTTCCCTCTCACTTTTACAGTGAGGGAGGTACTCTACTTTAGAAACAGGCAGAGGCAACAAGGTGTACGTATTTCCTCCCCAGCTGAAGCAGATTTGCTCCCTCAGGACACGGCCATGCCCCTGTTGGCAGCTGATAGCCCATGGCAGCCGAGGCACAAGGCAGAGACCTCCTTGCAGTGGGTATCAAACTGCGGGAGCATTCCATGTGTAAAGCCGTGTATGGGTCAAAAGTGGCAGATTATAAATTAACATCTTCACAGGATGCAAATGCTATTTCAATGTTAAGAGACACAGAAATAGCTCAAGCCATGCCTGCAGCATGCCACTTATTATAAAAGGAAGATTAGACTTTGCACTTCATTTTCACCTCAACCATAATGCCTAAAAGTATTTTGGATGATGTCAAAATAACACATTTTACCTGTTAATAGGTTTCACACTTCTATACACATTCTTGGTTATGTTCCACCCACATTTTCTCAAAATGCTCATTTAGTTTCATTGTTCATTGTATACCACGAACAGTACAAAGAGGCTGGAGAATCAATTCAGCATTTATAGGCACCTTAGTGTTTTACCAACTTATTTTTGAAGAGGGAGAAATGAACAGATTAATTCTTAAACAGTCCACACTCAGAATTCTTTTATTTTCTAGGTTCTGAATTAGCCATGAATTTTTCTTTCATAAACCAATCTCTCATGACTATGCACATAGTATAAATATATAAACTAGATGGTTTCAGAAACAGAAATGGAAACTAGTCATAATAAATGAAAAAAATCATCCACTTTAAAAGTCTTTGAATTAATCCCTCATATAAAAATCCCTCCCCCCGCAAGAGTACAGAAAATGACTGTTGGGTTAGGGCAATATGAGAACATATGAACAGGAATATCTGAAATTCCAAATTATTCTCCATCTCAATGACTATGGTAACTTCCTCCAAGACTGCTCCTGAAATCATTTGTATTTTTGTTAAGGACTCCATAATCAGATCCAATTCAGATACACTCAGGTTTCCTCAGCTTTGTGGCTCCTCTACCAGAACAGCACTGGCTGTGGAGATCGAGGCCCACAGATGGGGGCAGTAAATATGAATCCTGCACAGAATTTCAGGCTGAGGATTTCATATTCCAAACACTGTGCAGCAACACTGTGGAGACGTGAAGGGTGAATTCCAAGCCACTGCTTGAGTCCAGTACCCCAGGGACAACTATTCCAGGGAATCAGAACAGAGTAGTAGACGATCATGACTTCAAGATTCTGACAAATCCTGTTGCTCATATGGCTTACTGACTCAGTATTACTGACACACTTATTATTTTTGCACCTTAAGTTCTCTATTTTCCAAATAATGAAATTCAGTTATTCTTCTGTAAAGTACTTTGCAGACCACAACTCCATCTATACACCTTAACTGCAAATAAGAATTCTACATGTACTTCATGAAAGAATGAAATTTAAGTATATCAAACAGAAAAAGATGTATATTTTTTTTGTGTGATTTTCACATTAAGAAAAAAAGTCTCTCTACAAAGTGGAAAGAAAAGAACTTGCATGACATTCTGTGAATTATGTATTTTATGTATTTCAAATGATTTAAAAATTCCAAATAAAGGGTCACTTTTAAAACATCCTGTAAACAGGTATCACAGCTAATGCAATTAAATATGAAGCAACTGGTGACAACCAAGTCTATTTGCTTTGAAGGATACTTGGTTTGCTAGCTTTTAAGATCTGATGCACATTCTCAGAACTTACCCAGTCACCTTGATAAGGTTTCTTGGAAGGCATATTTCAGAAATAACTTTTCTGTGGTGCCAGTAAGCTTGGTACAACCCTCATCCCAAAAGCAGTCTCTCACCAACCCTCACAAATGACTGAGGGCCATGTTCCAAAGCAGCCACATAACTTGTCCGAGATACATGTAATGTATGTGACTTTTATCCCTCAGGTCAGCTACAGGGCTCAGCAAGGGATGACCAGAAATGCAGGACTGAAGATGATAACTGTTTGGATTGCTGCTTTTCTCCTCTATGGGCCAGCCATTCTCAGCTGGGAGCACATTGCCCAAAAGAGCATCCTGCGTGAGGGAGAATGTCATGCAGAATTCTTCTACAACTGGTATTTCCTAATGATTGCCTCTACTATTGAATTCTTTACACCTTTCATCACTGTTATGTACTTTAACTTAAGCATTTACCTCAACATCAGGAAACGCACAATGCTCAGAAATGAAAACCTCTCACCTGGTCAAGAGGACTGTGAAATGAATTTCCAGGGGGGGAAAAGGGAACACACTATATTTTTTGTAAAGCTAGCTAACAGAGACAAACATGAGAAGAGAGCAAGCAGCCTTCTTCCCCCAAGAAAGGCTCCAAGGCTTCAGGCCTCGGCTGAGCTTGGCAATCAGCCATCAAATCTGAATGTCAGTCATAACCTTCCACCCCTCCAGGTGGATGTAAAGACCAGGCATCCCACAAATGGCTTCTTCAAAGCAACAGAAAGCCTTTGCCACCCCAGCAGCAAAGTGGACATTGCTAACACTATGGCAAACAGATTTAGACTTTCTCGGGATAAAAGAGTAGCCAAGTCTTTAGCAGTTATTGTCTGTGTGTTTGGGTTGTGCTGGGCTCCGTACACACTCCTGATGATCATCAGGGCAGCCTGCCATGGGCACTGTGTGCACTATTCCCTCTATGAGATCTCATTCTGGCTTCTGTGGGTGAACTCAGCCATTAACCCTGTTCTCTACCCACTGTGTCATATGAGCTTTAGGAAAGCCTTCATAAAACTCCTGTGTCCACGAAAGGCTAAAATTCATCCTGACATTTTGATGTGAAAAGTAGGCAGACTGAAAAGCAGTACATCTTGTAATTCAGTGGGAGCACCAAAAAGGAAGTATTGCAATACCTGCAAATGTTTATGGAATACTGCTAAGTAGGCATAAATGTAGATATTTATGAATATGTAAAAATACAATCATCCACATAGCTGGAAAAGTCACAGCAATTAAAAGAAATGTAATTTCTCAAAGCTGTTTGGGAAAAATAACACCAACAGTATATTCTCTGGTAATGGGGCACTAGTGCTGAAGTGCTGAAAACAAAACATAACTTTCATTGCTAATTAGAGTTCAGGCTCTGTCACTTTTAATAACTGTAAATATTACTGGGATTTCATAAAGCATTAATCTTGGACCTGCTATATCTTATCCCAAACCCACGCTAAGACACCAAGGGTCTCCGTTATTAAGTCTGGGATGCTTTCTCCCTGCCACTTAGTGGCAAGCCAGACAAGATATGACCAATGAAAAAAAGTAAAACAGGAAAAGCATGGGACACAGGAGGCAGAACAATGGTGACGTTACCAGAAAAGCTAAGCAACTGTAGCAGGTAAGGAAGAACTGATTTGAGTAGAAAGGGTGATGGAGATAGAAGGGAGTGGAATATTTAGAAGAACAAAAGTCCATGAACAGAAGTACAAAAGGGTTTTGAACTTCGTAGCAGGAGACACAAGAATTGGTAACTTATGCACTGGAAGAGTTTCACTAGGCATTCCCTCCCCTCAGCAGTGACTTCCTGCCCCCCACCAGGATCCTGCACGGGCAGGAATCTACTGAAGTCAAAACTCCACTCCTTACAGGGCTGAGGGCATTACTCAGTTTTGCTGTATAGACAGAGTAAGCCTAAGTAGTGTATGAGATCCATGACAGAGCTTTAGGTAAACTTCCAGTAATTTTTAAAACATTTACAGTTGGACTTTTACTACTTCTGGCTAGATTAAAAAAAAGTGTTGTTTTCCCCTGCCCCACCCATTAAATCTTTCCATCCAGCACGTCATTAGCGGTCAAGAAAGTATCACTTGAAGTGTTTAGCTGTTTCCCAGGTTATGCATTATGACTGGCATAACTCAAAGTCCATTACAATTTACAGCCTTGCTACTGCCCAAGAGTGTTTCTGCTATTGTGCTATCCACAGGAGCAGCTCACACAAACTGATCCTAAGTTTGGAGTATATTTGTCCCACAAGGTGTCACACTGAGTATCACTAATGATACAAGTTTGTTCCACCATCACTAGCACTAACTATGTAACCTAACAGATGCTTTCCTTTGCTGACAAGTGATAGTTACTGAACAGCTCAAGTTGTCTATTGCCAGAGTCAAAATGCATGGTAATACAAATGATCTTAAAGTTTACAGGCAGTATTTTGAAATTATTTACTTTGTAAACTTTCAATAAAAGTAATTAAGAGCTGCGGAAGAGTCATTACTGTGTAGCCCTAACAAGTGGGAGAGGGGGAAAAAGCACCAGTCTACAATATTTGGGTGACTGCAGTTGAAACTGCAAAACTCTTACTTCCAAGACACTTCCTAAGTTACAAGGACTGACACTGAGGACTAAGCAAACATGGTTAGCAAATACTGTAAACCAGGAAGGCAGATCCCTACACTACAAATGTATCCACATGAACATCATCATCACATTCTCCTATGGATATGCTATAACAAAACAGCTTAACAGTTCTACAAGGAACAGCATCAACAGATACAGAGCAACGTTAAGGTTTTTGAATTAGCATTAATTATATCCCTGGGGAAGTAAAGCCTTTAAATTATCTCCCCATTCATTCCTCCACCCCTCCAAGCCAGACTTATTCATCAGTATATTAATGATCTAATTGTTGACTCTGCAATTGTTTCCTAGGATTGTATTTGCCTTTTACAGAAAACAGCTAGCACTAAATTACTGAACAATCCCACCAAAGTCTCATTTATTATCCAATCAAGCCAGGACACATTTTCAGAAAACAGTGGTCACTCGAGGAGTAATGCAATTCAGTCAGTTATCTTTAGAACATTCAGTAAAGGCAAACCAGACAGGTCAAAACTTCCAGCAACTGGCATTTACCCACAGACTGGACCAGTTTCACAGGAGCTGCCACTGGCCATCTCTACTGCTCAGTTTCCTACACCATTGTCATTTCATTGGCACTCAATTATCTGGCACAGAATCCAGTAGGATTCTTCCTCACTCAGCATTCTGAAATGTGAGCACACATCATCTCAGCATCACGTGGAGAAGTGCTGGGTTTGTATCATAAACTCCTACATCAGAAATGCCAGCAGCCACCCAGCTCGGGCAGGTTAACTATGCCTTGATTTTCTGTCCCTACAAAGGAAAAGTTCTTTTGCTTTTATCAGAAGGTTCAACATTAGCTTTGGGTCCAACAGTGGGCTCTGAAGAGACATGAAACAACAGGTGTTAATAGCAACTTTATTGTTTCACTGGTGCAAAATCATGATACTGAATAAACTTGTGTAATGCATTTTCCCCTAAATTTACAGTAATGAAGGTTATACATATCTATATAGATTGCAATTTCTCTATTTTTTTTTATACTATTTGGAACAAAATTATCTTGATAAATATGCCCTGTGCACAGTACTGGCCCTCACTGAATGTCACAGAGCCTTAATATGCAAAATATAACTTCTGTTTTTGAACATGGTACTTTAAAACTCTCCAAACATGCATTAATATATTCTAGTTTTAGGGAAAAATATTACACTTAGTCTTAACTTGCATTAAAAGAAAAGCACAAGCAGAATTTAACATACAGTAATCCCAAAACTCTGATGCTCTGTAAGGATCAGACACAGTTTCAGCTGACAGTCACTGCCAGTTTAGAGCTCTAGTGCTACAGAAGCAACAGTGAACAGACAGAACAGAAATCAGAACTGAAGAGCCCTACCATGTCACATGGATTTCAAAGAAAGTCTCAGCCATGCTAACTGATGAAACCTGTAGTTGCTGGTCCAACCTTTCAAATTTGTTAGAGTACCCAACACAAGTGTTTGACGTGCCAGACTGAACACATGAATGTTAACTTGACTTTTCTGAAAGGCACAACCTAGGAACCTATCTTAAAAAAAAAACATATGGTATGTAAATGAAAACAGGTACAGTGAGTGTCTTTCTAAAGAACAAGACCTTCATAAATTGGCCCCTCAGATTCCGGTGATTCCCTCCGCAGACGCAAGTGCTCCAGTGTGTTGTGAAAGTGTTTGTTAATTTGTTCTGTTTCTTCAGTAGACTCAAGGTTTGGGAGATCTTCTCTGATCTTCTGTATAAGCTGATTCAAAACCTGAATTGTCACCTACAGAACATAAAACCAAAGTCATCAACACCACCTGTGTTGCACTAACAAGTGCATAGACACTAGTTTTATTTGACTTGTCTTTAAGCTATTTGTATTTGGACAGTCCTTCAAAATGCTGATAAGACTGTATGCAGACAAACTGTTGGGAACTGCCTCCTCTGGTTCCTCACAGGACCCTTCCAATTTCAGAGCTCTGTGGAAATTCCCCCACCCCAGCAAATGTGAAAAATTTGTAATTAGCCTGATAGCTTTGTAACTCTTAAAGCATTTCTCTCCAGTGTATTCAATACAAATTTTAAAAGCTTCAAACAGATGGCACACGCTATCAGATTGTATATGCACTGTAAGATAATTGTTTCTTACAGAAGTCAGTCAGGATGGTAATACCAGATTTAAAGTTACTCTTAGAGAACAAGTCATGGCTGCCTATGGGCTTAAGTTCAGCACTACACAGAACACCATGGCACAAATTGCACTGCAGACACCAGAGTACCCAGAGAGTATTTTTACATCTGCCAAGTGCTCTGAAATTCAAAGCTTTATTTTCATCTCCATCAGATACAGCATCTCCTATACTAGAGCACTCCTATAGTGAGAAGCCAGTTGAGTTGTTGGAAAGTCAGAAAATCCCTCAAATTTCCTTAGGAATTCTCTCAGAACTACAGGGTATTTTAATGTCTGCTCTCAATCAGTGACATCAGAGGAGACACTGATCTCTACTTGACCAAGCAGGTTTTTCAAACTGCGTAGCTTTCCTAGTTATGTGCTAACAGAAAATGGATCAGGTAACTATCTCAGATTATACACATGCAATTTAAGATGAGTACATATGGTGTCATATCTATTTTGTGAAATCAAAGCTCACACCAACCTGGCACAGTCAGCAGTGACCATGAACACCTGTAAAGAATTTTCCTTACGTACACATTAAGTTAGGTACTTCTAAAGTTAGAATCTTACTACTTTCTCATCTAAGTTCCAGTAAGTTTTAATCTAAAAATATTTCAGGTATACAAGTCTCACAATATTTAAGTTCATAACTAAACTGCGAACATTTTCCCCCCATGTAAGAAGAGCGAAACTTAATCCAACAGTTTTACTAGCACATCAAGAATTGACTCCTCTCTTATCACAAGAACTTGTGCATCTCATGAGAGACTACAGGACAAGCTGAAGAGAATTTGTATTATAAGTGTGAATGAAGAGTTTAAAGAAATGGTCTTAAAGATGCACCAGAGAATGGATTTTCACTCACCGCCTCATTCTCCTTTTCATAAAAATAGATATATCTATTCAGAATTTCTATGAAAAGCTGGACTTGCAGAGAAGGGTCCATGCACTGATTTGCTATCTTCAGAGCCTTCTTTAGGCATTCCATCACTCTTTTTCCTCCATGAAGCTAGAAGAAAAATCCCCAAAATTACAAGAAATAAAAGAACCTTAGGGAGCTCCAGTACCTCTACCATTGGCAGACACAGAGCACTTCCCGGAGGTCTGCCACAAAAACACAAAACTACACAAACTACAAAGAGCAAGCTGTCACTGAAAGCCCACCCTGCCTGGCTGCCACCAATATTAGATTTTGTTAAATCACACAGTAACACAAACAGTTGTTGAAAGCCTTCAATTATGAGACCAATCAACTCAATTTTGTAACATGTACTATAATGCATATTTGAAAAATATATTTCAAACACTGCTCTTTAAAATGACAACAACTTATGTGACCAGCCCTGAAAAACACACAGGTTTTTTTTACTTTTACTTCAACAACTTGTATATTTAATTTGGAAGTTTAGTAGTTCACATGCAAACTGAGCTAATGTAATAAATACAAGCAAAGTGCAGCCCAGTCAACCAGCCTTTAACTAGTAGACACACAAAAGTTTGCCTGGTACTTCCACCCTTAAATTAAGAGTTTTCTTCATTTTTTATTTATGCAGTTTACACTGCAGTGAGTTCTACAAGTTTCACGAATTAGAATAAATTCCAACCAAATCTATTTCACTGATGTATCTCCTTTACAAGTGTCTAAAGAAGAAAGGCAGAACTGTAACTGAGGTAGGATGTGTCCCCCTGTTGTCACTTTGTTCTTACCTCCTCTCCATTCTTGTCAGTGTTTCGGCCAGACCAGAACAGATGGGCACAAGTGCTCACAGCTCGGCACTGGTCTGGCTTCTTCAGGAGTTTGGAGGCTGCCAGTGCACACTGAGTCCTCAAAGGCTCGTGGTTCTCCTCACTGAAGCACTTCATCCTCTCAAATGTCCCAATTATCAAGGTGATTGCAGCCAGCTGTGCTTTTGAGTCACTGATTTCATCTTCATACAGAGAGAAGGCCTAGATAAGGGAGAGAGCAAGACTCAATCACAACACATCAGAAAAACAAAAATCACACCTGCTACTGACACAGCAGAAAACTATCCCGTTTTACATTTGTTAAAAGCTTCAGGCAGGAAAAAAGATCTTTCATTTACAGTGTCAAATCCACAGACCAGAAATAAGTCTTAAAAGAAATAGTGTTCAAGTGGCCATAGGAAAGAAGTGTGATCCCACATATAATCTGAAGATTGGATTCTTCCTCATTTTCAACCACCTATTCAAAGATAGAACTTCAGCAGCAGAAATAGTCCTTGAAGAAGATTTGGTTCTTTGAAACACACAAAACAGCAGAACAGAAGTTGATGAGTAGGTAAGAAAAGCACTTGCACTACTGCTACATGGATGAAGAATCTCCAGAGAATAGACAAATCTTGAACCATATCTCCAATAGAAAGTACATAATTGCCATGCTGCTCTCATCATCAGACCCGTGCTACAACAGCATCTGATACAACACAGTGAGAACACTGAGCTTATCAGCATCTCTGTTTGAAAACATGCATTTAGTAGCAGTATTAGAAGAAAGATTAGGACAAAGCTAAAATGACATGGATAAAATGAAATCCATTGATTCTTTATCCGATGGGTAGGAGGGGAAGGTTTCTGCAACAAGTAAGGCTTAAGACCAAGTTACAAGTTCAAGTAGATTTTCAGAGTAGTTTATAGTAGGTTTTAAAGCCCAACATAGCAGTTATGAACACTGCAAATTTTAAAAGCTTCCAAAGAGTGCTTGTGGTCAGGGCAATTCCAGCGGGATATCTGGTGCTGGAGACAGAAGCAGTGAAGGAGCATTTTATGCTGAGAAAACTACACTCCTCCAGTGAGCCAATTACATGAGCAGGAGGCAGTATTGCAACATACCACATGTTGTCACACTGAGTATTCAGATCAGTAGCAATGGAGCTTAATTCCACAGCAGCCTGGGAAGCAAGAATGAAATGAGGAGTTTCTACCTAGTAGCATTGGCTGTCCATCATTTCAGATGCTTTAATCACACCAGAGGTTCAGTGTTCAGCAAACCTACCCAGGTCAACAGACAGCAACTCTAACAGCTGCACACTCACCTGGGACATGAACTCATAGGCCACAGTTTCGTGATTCTCAAAGCCAATCTCTCCCGCAGCCAGTGCTCCTTGCAGGAAGAGTCGGAGAGGCAGCTCTGCCAGTTCTGCTTTGATCAGAGCACTGATGGTCTGATGAGCAAACGAGAAGATCTTCTGGCACTTCTTTTCCCATTTGTCATCCTAGACAAGAAAAACAAGTAAGAGCTTGAATGAAAGTATTGCTACAAGGAAAAGGGAATTTGAATTGTACTAAGATCTGTTAAGTGCTCCAGTCTGTTGCCCTCTAATGCCACTCCAGTGCCCCAGCAGTACAGTGTTGGCTTTAGTGGGTCTGCACAAAGTATTTCTTTCACTTACAAAAATTTCACATCCATTTCTCCTACCAGCTGTAGGAGCCTTTCTTAGAAGCCTACACTGAATTGCAGTTAGGACAGCTATGCTTAGCACATAACTAAGCAAAAGCCTAATTACCCAAGGAGAGAAAAATTTTGTTCAGTTCAGAGCAATCATAAGTGGGAGACAATTTTAAACCTTGATTTTGAAGAGTATTTTAACAAACAGCATTTAAACTTATTTCCCCACAATAAAGGAAATATATATTTAAGGTAACTATTTCAATCAGAAAGCATTAAAGAGCCAAAATGGAATAGTCATTATTTTAATATACACTTTTACAACTACTTTGTAAGTTTAAAGCAAGTGCTTTTCTTTTGTAGGTTTAGAAACATTAAAATAGTGTGGCTACAATTTAGAAATAGATGAATTTCAATATCCAGATTTAAATCACTTTCATGCCATCAGTCCTGGTTTCCAGCAAAGGCACATAATCAGTTACCTCAAAGAATAAACAGAACTAGCCAATTTCTGCTTCATCACTTCTCAAGTGCTACAGTAACTGTCCTGGGGTGACGTTACAAAGCTGCTTTATTCCTGCACCGCCCACTCAATGCCCAAGGATGCTGTGCCTTTAGGATGGATCCGGGGCCGGAGCCACGGGGCCGAGTGCAGGGCAGTTCAATGGCTCAGCCCAACGGCTCGGGGCTCCAGGGCTCCTGAGGGAGTGCACCGGGAGCGCTGTGCTGCTTTTTGGGCTTCTTCTGTGTTCCAGCCAGCTGGAAAAAGGTTCTGTTGGTTTTTTCTTGGTCTTTTTCCTTTCCCTCCCCCTTGCCTCACTGCCTCCCTTCCTTTCTCACTGGTCCGGGGGGCCTGCAGGGTGATCCTGGCTGGTCCGAGCCCGTGTGTCTGTTCCCTCTCCGGGAATTTGTTGTATAGTTTGAGTTATAATTTTTTTTTCCCCTGTTCTACCCTGTTTTGTGTTAATAAACTGTTTGTTTTTTCCACTTTCACTTGCTGTGACCCATTTGTCTCATTGGCAGAGGAAAAGGGGAGGCCCTTCTCCTTTTGGAGGAGGTGCTCATTCCGGAGCACTTCCTCCTAAAATTTTGTCTCCAAAAACTGAGACAGTAATTTACTATGACTTGATAAAAATCTTCATTAAATTAGAAAGCATTCAAACATCAAGCAAAAATCTGCCTTGAGAAAAAAAAAACCAAAACTAGCCTTCTATATCAAGTCTGAGCATACTTATGTAGCCAGACAAAATGCATTTTTAAGAAAATAAAGCCAAGCAAGCATACAAGAGCAAGCTAGAGGTGAACTTACCACTTTGGAGTTCTCTTTGTAGCGAAAAGCGAGCTGGTAGGCAGCAAAAACCAAGGGTGGCAGTGTGAAACGAATGCGCTGGTTCCCGCCTGCCCCAAAGTGCTTCCGGGCAGTGTTGAGGATCTAGAACAGAAGCACTGTGAGTTCAGAGTTCTTCACAGAAACAAGCACTCCAGTGAAGCTCAGTGCCCGACCCTACATGTATTTTCAGATTAGATGTAGAATTCATGTAAATAACCTGAACCCACAGAAGTCTGTAATCACCCATTATACACTGCATTAGCCACACTGACTAATATACTTGGACTAGGGTGTTTGAATTTGCATCTCATATCTCTTCCATATAGCATACATAACTTAAAGTGAGATATTGTGAAAATCCCATACCTTGGATTTTTTCCTGTTGCTGGTGTATTGTAGAAAAACATGATGCAAGCATTTGTGATGCTGAGGGAGCTATTAAGCATTTTTACTAAGAGGTGTTACATAGCCCACAGAACTGTACTCAGAAGATAATGTGACAAGTATTTTGATGGCATTTAAAGGGGGTCAATCTGATTAAAGCAAAGCACTGCTAGATGAGAAAGACAGACTGACATTCAGAATCTTTGCAGAAACAGCTTCAACATCTCTAGCTATGTAGTCTCTTGGGGTAGAAACATCAATTTCCTTAGTGCCAGCACTCCTTTGAGGGAAGCTTTGCACTCTATAAGAAAAAAAAAACCCACCAAAAAAAACCTTCCTGCTTTACTCCAGCAATATTTAGGAACAATGCAGCCAGTGACCACAATGTCCTGAAACACAACCGTCTCCAATTCCTGTAAAGCTATGCTTCTCCCCATTACACAATTACACAAGTTTTATAACACTCCAAGCAAGACTTTTATATACCAGACCTTAAAGCCAAGCTAAATCAATGCTAGTTGTCTTATGCATAGCTTGCACTTTATTCTCTTGCTCTATTCTCACAATTTATTTCAGGCACAAACTGTACTTTCACAGTAGTCCCTAAGCAGGACTGACTCTGACTTGAGCTAACTAACTGTGTGCCATTTGCAGCAGCACCCAACTTCAGCACAGCTCCGACGAGCTTCTCCAGTGGACTTGGCACAGACAGAATGTACCCAGTCTTCTACCCTAACACACTTCTCAAGACAGCGAGGTCATTTAAACTTGAAATAAACTAACACCAGATACAGCAGATCTGTATCAACAACAGAGAACTACATAAAGCTGCTGTAGGTCAACTCAAACCATTGCAAGAACCATAATGCAGGAGTTTCAAGGACATGACAAATCCACTGTTACAGATGGACCAGAGAGGAAAAGCATTTGGAACCAAGCAGCAGAACACTACATGCTGTATGAAGACCCCATCCTTACAGAAATTAAAATCCCTGAAGCCAAACATACTAAGCTGTAGTTTCTGAGGTTATTTGCATTCTCTTGGTATCAAATACACAAATAGCACAGTACTCCAAACAGCACTTGCTGTATTTTCAATAGAGGGTTATATGAAGTTGTCAGGACATCAAGAGTTCCACAAACTAATACAGATAGTTGCCATCTCATGGGATGAAAACTTTAAATCGACAAATCCTTAAATCCTCACCTCCTTTTTCTAAATAAACAGCATATCATCCTACCATTAAAAGTGTCATACACAATGTTCTCTACCAAGTTTGTAGCGCCAAAGCAGCAACACCCCAGCTCCCGGTTTCACTCAAGTCTTGTATAGTCAATAATGCAAGAACTGTGACAGCTCAGAGAACAGGGACATTGAGAAGCACCAGTCACCAACCAAGTACTGTTGGTCAGGGTCATCAGAACGCAGGAGATGAATAAATCTTCCCACAAGACTCTGCTCATCAGCAAAGTCCTCAGGGTCAGGATCTTCAGTAGGCTGATCTGGTTGATCCTGGATCAGCGTGGATACCAAATTCATGATGGCATCAACCTGTTTAAGGCAATATAAGTACTGTTTAAACTACAGCAGTCCATAAGCATAAATTGACAGCAGCTGGGAACATCTTTACAGCCGCTTTATACTTTATGTGCCTTACTACACCCTGAAGAAGGGCCCCTCTTAGCACAAGTGGGAAAGGGCAGCATAGCAGTGCAGAGGAAATTCAGATTCCAAAGGCTATGCAGCCTTCTTTAGGTAATAGACCCAGTTTTAAAGGGATTCAGGGTCTTTGTTCACACCTAACAGATTACTGTCTAGGCTGAGGTGTGGTAAATCAGAAGTAGCCTCTAGGATGAGGTTAGGTAAAACATGCAAAGGCATTTAGGAGCACAGGAGGGAGAATTACCAAGTGGGATAAAGCCTGCGCCAGGGGAGGCAGGAGCATGCAAGCTAGGAAACAATGCCCTGCATGAAGTCAGTGTGTGTTTTCAGATCTTTGAACAGTCATTTAAATACCCAGAATTTCAAGTTAACTTATATCATACCTGTTCTTGGGACACAATTTCTGTGTTATAATCCAACACGTTGCTAAGCACGTAACAACTCATGCTCTTCCTGGACTCGTAATCAAAGTATTCAAAGAGAGGGTGAAAATGTTTTAGTTTCAGAACTGTCAGGATGTTGTTGTAAGTATCAACAGGGATTTTCAAAAGTCTAGTCAGCTCCTTTGAAACAGCACTGCTTGTTGCAATACTAAAAGAAAATATATGCAAAAAACCCACAATTAATCAATAGTTCACACATGCAGACAGGTTTAAATTCTGCTTCAGAATATCAATTCTGAGGTATACAACAACAACTAAGCAACCTGCTACCAGGGAGAAAGGAAATGAATATCTAAAGTCGGATCTTGCTCTTTTGAGACATACAGTGACAAATGCATGTTCTAAGTTGCTGCCAGCAGAAGCAGAGACTGTGGCTGCAAATGCAGCAATAGCAGAACTCTAGAGTGCTGGAAGGGATGCCTACATAGTGCACACACATTGTGTGGCTGTCCAGCACAACTTATGCATAGGGAAGCAAATCCTAGTTAGTCTGGAGTTTGTCAAGACTGCTGCAGCTTGGTCCAAAAGCAGTGACCTTACACATCCAGAGCACGGCTCTGCTAGCTTACCAAACGTGGTGAAATGCAGAAGGCCTGATTTTAGGGTATTAATTGCCATGTTGAAGAAAAGGCAAGAGACACTTACTGTTCCAGATTAAGTTTGTTGAATATTTCCACAGTAGTCTCCAGCACCTTGTCCACATAGTCCACTCGATCTGGGTAGCATTTCATAGCCAAGTTAATGAGAGAAACTTGCAAAGACACCACATCCTCTGAGGGCATATCCTGCCGAGACTGAAATTTAAGACAGCATGAAGTTGATACTAAAACATAGAACTTTGCAAAAAACACCCCCAAAACTGCATGCAGGGATACCCAACATACCTGTATAACAGTAGCAACCTGCTGTGAAAAGATGTCAAACAGTTTGATATCTGCTGGGATACCAGGTCCATCTTCACGATGTGCAAATAAAGCTAACCTGGTGACAGAGCAAGGAAAGCAGCCTGGTCAGGATAGCTTTTCCACTCCTCAAATACAGACCAGAAAGAGGTACTGGCAGAAAAAGCAAGTCCTTTACATTTATTTGGAAGCTCCATTATAAGCAAAAAGGAAATTAATGGAAGTCAGAAGCCTTATGAGCAACTGAGCCTGGGAACTATCAGTCCTGGAAAAGAGTGCTGACAGAAAAGGCAAAGTGAAGAAGGAACAGGAAAGACATTTCATAATTGATGTTCTTCAGTTAGAAGCAAGTGGTCTGTTTTTTCAGCAGATAAAGAGGTATAGAGTATGCTGATGGAAGAGCCAATATCCTGTATTTATTCATTCAGTGATATCAGTGAAATTAGACACCCAATAGCATTCTCTACAAAACAGCCTCCAGCAAAAAAAAAAAAAACCAACCAACCCACACAGAAGAAATACGCTGACTTAACTACGTCTCTAAAGACAGACCAACATGTTTGGAACTTACACTATTCGCAGAGAACAAAATACAAAGAGAACTTGAGAAGAACGGAGAAGTGAAGAATACTTTTTGGGGGAATGGGGGCAGGGGGCAAGAAATTGCTATCCAGCAAGCATTCAGGAGATGATAAGTATTTCTATCTGTAAGAGGAGAAAGTCATGCCAACCATCATTTCTGCAAAAATGAGATACAAGACAAAAAGCATCACTATCAGAACACTAACACCTTACCTAAGTAGCAGCTTAAGAAGCTCAGCACTGCTACCTTGACTTTGTAATAATTGAGATTATTCTACTCTGAATTAGAGAAAGAACTACAAAAATATTTAGGAAAAAGTATCACATTAGAATTTTTTAAATTCTTTCTACAAGCTCTTTAAATTTTGATTCTGAATGAACTCTGGGTCTGAAATAAAGAGACAGATAAGAAAAGCCCAAAAAACTTCACTGACAAGAACGTACGACATTGAACTATTCTTATATTTGATTAGGGTGGTAAGAAGCAGACTTTCTAAAGCCAGGAACAATCACTGCCTTTTTCTCAGAGGCACACAGCAGATTTCCTTGGCAACAGCTCAGTGTAAAGCCAGCAACGTTACAAGGTATGAACAAGCTGCAGGCAGATGGCAGCATAATTAAAAGCCATTAATACTTTAGTAAGGCAACAAAGATCCCAAAGCAACAAGACTATTTGCAGAGATTCCTTTAGCAGGAAAGCCCCACAGGAATAAGGATAAAATGTTCACAAGCTTCTTCAGCAGCCACTGATGTTCAGATTCAATTACTCAATGCCAGTTGAAATGAAGATGAGAAATGCCATGGGGCACAACCTATACCAGGCTGTTTCACATCTTTACTACACAATGCTGAAACTCTTGGCCATTACTGCTACCAGCTCCAACACAAGCACAACATCCTCCCTACATGCGTGGATTTCAAGGACAGATCCACTCATGTGCTCCAACACTTGCAGTAACATCACAGTGAAAATCTCAAGCTGCCATACTACAAAGACCATCATGCTGCTACCTTTCTGTCCTTGTTCTACAGCCCAAAGAGAGGGCTCTGGAAGCCTTCAGTGGCCCCACAAACCACAGTGGTGGTACGTCTGGGAGGACAGGTTACTGCTGGTCAGTCACTTACTGGTGTTCTTAACAGTAAGATCACAAGAAATTTACTGTGGAGGTAATACCAAAGTTTACCATGACAGCAAGAGCTACACAAGGAAAGCCTTCTCACAAGAATGACACTGCCACACTCCAATGTAAGAGCCTAGAAAAAGATCCTGTGACCTCTTTTAAAAGTAATCAAAAGACTCTCAAAACTCAGTTATAGGCAACATTTCTTGGAATTTGGGGGTTTTGTGGTGTTTGGGATTTACAGTTTTGGTTTGGTTTTTTTTTTAAAGCTAACAAAATTACGAAAAATCTGAGCCACAGCATGGAAGTGTGGGAAACCAATGAACTCCTGTGAACATCTCTATATGAAGTATGAAGGCAACATGGTGCCTCTGACAAACGCACAAATACTGAAAGATATTTCAATAAAAACCAAGCCTTGAACAAATCAATCTGACATAACCTGGAGAAAACAAACCATAGACTTGGTAAGTAAACAATTCAAGATCTTACATTATACCAGTCATGCCCAATACACACAAGCCCTCCCCGGGCATTAGAGATGATAATCCTACCCAAGGCTGAATGCCAGTGCACCCGAGAACCCTGGGGTAACTGAAGCCCATACATCGGTATATGGACCAGATGTTTGAAGATACATGTTTGTATGCAAAGGCAAAGGACAAGGCTTTTCTTGAGGCTGAGACAAGTCATGCAAGTGCACTTCCTTTCTGCAGCAAGAAAGTGCAGGTACTCCCTGAAAATCTGTGTTTCCTTTCAGGATACAAATTAAAACTTCAGTTTGACCTTAACAGTTTTTTCCAGCCTAAAGGATTCTATGATTTCTCCCCCAAATTTGACCTCAGCGCAAGCAGTTTTAAGCAGTTCCTCCATGGGAAAAACATGCTTTTGGGAGAACAGTCAAGACGCTAGCAGCAAGCTAAGAACTAAGAAGGTAGTTCCATTTCCTACTAGCTCTTCTCTGAAGAAGCACTGTTATGGTCTCTGATGAAACCTGCAAGGTAGAGTATCCCTAATATATGATTTATCTATTAGGATCTTCAAGTTTTCAAGAGGTACCTATGAATGATATGGCTGTCAAAGCAGGGCACTGCTGTCACTTCAATTCAGAAGCATGAAACTGCTCAATACTAAATGGGCCGTCTCCTGGCTTAATCTGTTTACAAGTTTTAATCAGTCCATAAAGCAGGTTTCATTGGAAGCTGTAAAAGCAGAGTCCAGAGGGTAGAAGCTACAGAAATAATATTCTTCACAGCTTTAATTACAGCTGATAGAAAGACATTGAAACAGTGAAGTGATATCAGAAATTAAACATATTCAAATGATAGAAGAATTATCATCTGCTTGTGAACAACACAAACTTAATTTTGAGCCAATTTCCACCCCCTTGGTCACTCACCTGTCAATTAAAGCAATAATTATATTTTTCACATTCACATTTTGGTGCAGCTCAGCACAGGCTCTGAGAAATGGGTTCAGGGTTTGGAGGTGAAATTCATCTGGGAAAACCTGAAGTTTTAGATCAATAGTCATCAAGTTATAAACTGAATTTGCCCATTGTTACACAGAAGTAAAATGCAACAGAATAATTCTCAAGCAGACAGCCACATAGTAAATACACTCTGGCCTATGAAGCTGACCTTGACTGGGTAAATGCATGAAGCAAGAGATGTGAGACAAACGGGTAACTTGAGGGCCCGCCTATCTATTACAACTCACAACACAGGCACTGCTGCTCAGATGCTTACAACCTACTGCAACAGAAGGAGCATAAAATGGATCCATCTCCACTCTGCCCATCTGGTAAAAAATATAGAACAAGCCACTGCGTAAAAGTCCCAGTGACGCAGTTTTCCAGTCCACAAGGAAGATGTGAAAGCTGCCTGAATCTGCCTAAGTGTATAGAAGTATCCCTGTGTCCCATCAGTGCAACTGAATTTAAGCAGCTCACCTGTATGATGCACTCCATGAGGTACTCCTGAGCTAAAGCATCTCTACAGTTCACAACTTGCTCCAGTATTCCAGGCAGAACAATCTGGAATGGAGGGTGGGGAAAAAGTCTTGTAGTGATCTTACAATTACCTTCTAAATTTATATTTCACATATGCATTTAATCCAAGCAGAGTAGAACTTTTAACAGTTCACAGTTGATTCTCTACATAAAAGCTTTCTGATAAAGTCCCATTTTTCTGCAGTTCCATCCTTTAGAGAAAAAAAATCTACTGATCTCAGAAGTCTGTCCTTTTCATACATTATGCAAGCTTTGGTTTCATAAGTCAGTACTACTGAGTTTGCTGGCACAAACCCAGGGTCTCAGCAGCATCACTCAAAGTTGTTTTCAGCAGCTGTACTGTAGAACTTACAAGGCACAGACTTTTAAATAATACATTTCCTTCACTGTCATTTCACACAATAACAGTTCTCTTGAATGCTTTGGGAAGGACATCCTCACAACTTGTGAGGTCTATCCAAGAACACTGGATGTGTACACATCCCTTAGACCAACCCATTATTCTGCAAGGAAAATTGGAATTGGGAAGGAAACTTTTAGAATTTCTTGTCACTGTTACAGACTTACAGGAGAATGCATGAAGCATGTCCTTGGCCTGAGAATACACTGTATACAGTACTCAGAACCTTTCCTCAGGTGAAGAGTTTGAGAAGCACTGGGATTACTGAACTTTTGGCAAAGCTATAACACTTCCAGCCTGCTCATCTGGAAGTCCAAACTAGTTTAGTTTCAAAAATGTTGGCAGAAGTCAGAAAGAATGGACAGACATCCCACCTGCTTGTATCGCTCCACATTAACCCCTTCCAGCTGACTGAGGCGAACCAGGTTTGTTCCCACGAGGATCCTCAGCTCCTGCCTCTCACGCTCCCTTTTCTCTCTGTCCCGACTGTGGCCCTGGTGTTGCATTCGCACCCAGAGTTTGTTCATCTCAGCAAAGTTCAGCAGCACAAAATCCATCGAGTCACTGATGTCTCCAGTGGTTTCTTCACTGCAATTGGTAAAAGGTTAAGAACAGAAAAGCTTGTCAGAGGTACTCATCCTTCCAGCCACTGGTGAACATCCAAGTTTTAAGAAGGTTAGCGGGTGGGGAAGTGTGGGGTGGGATTTGTAAGAAAGGTTCATATCCTCACTTGTGAGGAACTTTAGTGCTGGAAGGGAATTCTTAATGGACAAAACACCTGTCAAGTCTATGGAGTTCTAGCGTATCTACTTCTCCCATATCTGAAGAAAGTCACACAGAAAATTTAAATAAGCTCTATTAACAGTAATTTTATCAAGTTATAGCCCATCCTTCTTACTCTGCTTGCTCGCCTTCATCTGGTAAGATATTCCTGGTACACTGCAGGAGATAGTTTCTAAGAAAGAGGCCTCTAAGAGGATGCTGCACTCCACGGCACATCTCCACCAGGTCTTTCAAAATATCTTTCCTGGACTGTGGAAACGACTTGACATAGACAACACCTACTGTTATCAGTAGATACCTGCAAAAGGCACAGAGTCAAACAATAAATTATTAAATAACAACACCATGCTTAAACTCAACAGTTCCTTTTGTCCATTATGGCAGGATTACCAAAGCACCAAAAAAACAAAATTATTACCTGGGTCCCTTAATTTTGCATATTTAGTCAGCTTTCAAATCCTATTCTCTGCTACAGAGCACAGCAAGTCTGAACAGCCACTAGACCTCATTACCATGCTTGACACACTGAACATGCAACAGCTCACAAAGTTTTGAATGGTCTCAGACTAGCTCATTTATACTTCCAGCATCCCACCAAGCCAGAAAACAGCTCTGGCACATATAGATAAGTTACCTCCAATGGGGAAGTAGTTAAGCCTCTTTCACACTGTAGTCTAGCAGGATAGGAACTACTCGCTTTGTACTCATTCCCTCAGCACCTCTGCATCAGGTAACAAGCAGCAGGAATATGCGAGATGCAGAAGACTGGTGCTCCAGTACATTCTAAACTTCAGCTTAGAAGACAAAAACTACAATACTCAGAACCTACAGGTTTAGAGCCTCACCCCTCCCTGCTTGCTTCTCTGCCTCATGCACAGGACCTCCAAGAAAGCACCTCAAGTTTCATCAGAGAGAACTGGAGTCTACAAGCAGGCAGGAAGACAACTCTGATGGTTACACACAGGCAGAAAGACATTGTGGTAGCACCAGCCAACTCCACAAACTGCATGAAGATGCAGCCTAGTGTGTCCAGAGCCTCTTCCTGGCATGAACACAAGGTCAGGAATGAAAAACTTCAGTACCAAGCAAAATCTAAGTCTAACTGTGTCAAAGATGTACTGCAGCCCAACAGTCACACATTTAAAGGATAGGCCTTCAGCATCATTTCTGGTGTGCTATCACTTTGCCAAAAAAAATATTCAGAAACACAAGGCTCTAAGAGTGAAGTCACAAACTTTCAGCTTCCTTTTCATACTTTTCAGTCTCTAAAAAGGCAGAAGGTTATGAAGCAACTTCCGTGTGGGAAAAGCTAAGATCCAGACCCTCAGGTAACGGAAACACTTAATAAATGCATAGTCAATCTCCCTGATCAGAGTGTGGTACTTGGTTACTCTTCCACTGACCAGTTTCTTACCCAAAACCCAACCTGACTCCAAGATTACCGTGCTTTCATCTTGGTCTTGTGCAAAATTAACACACTGAAAGGAAGAAATGCCCTTCTGCACCTGCATTCTTGGCCTAGTCTCAGAAGTTTCACAGTAATCAACTCTTAAGATAGTCAGAAACACCATGGACCATTGTAAACTGATTGACAAGTCAATCATTTTCCGAACCCAGAGTCAGACAACTACTCACCAGTTTAAAAAAGAAAAAGCAAACAAAGCCAGACACCTACATATACACACTTACAGTCTTGGAATGATATTTCCAGCGTACTGTACTAGCTCATAAAGGTCTGCCACTTTCCTGCCTTTGGCAAATTCATCTGTCAGGTAGACTTCCAAGTAGTGTAGCTCATCAGAAATTGCCATGTCTTTTTTTCATAGTTAAGGATTTTGAGTTAGAACGTCTACACCACTTTCACAGTAATCTGCACACCCAGGAAGAAACATGCTGTACCAAATACTAACATGTCCAAGCAGGCAGCACTTCTGAACCAGTAATCACTACTGGGATAAGTGTGCAAAATTAACCCCAAACCTCCAATCAATTTTTAGCATATTAGAAAAGGGAATAAAACTGGGAGTAAAAGAGTTGTTTTACAGAGCTGATAATTTTCTTAGGACTAGACTCCTGAAATTTCCCAGAAGAAGATATGAAAGACAATAAAGACTTGCTTTTACTAGACAGAAATAATGAACTTACACAGTGAGCAAAGTGTATGTTCTCCAGTGATATATACACATAATTGAATACTGAGGCTAGTAAGTATCTGACACAGGATACCATTGTACCAAAAAAAGCAGATGAACATCCCATTCCAAATTCAACATTTCAATTACTAGTTTCCTCTTGAAAGGATACAGAGCTCATAATAGCTCTTTGGAGATAACATAGAAGTTCGCAGCTCCCCAAGCATGTTGGAAGCATGTTTCAGAGCATCCATGAGCTTGTTCTTGTCCTTCAGAGGAAGAAAGAGAAAAGTCCATTAGAAATGACACTAGGCAACTGCAGGATTTTTTATCTGTATTAAAAAAAAATGTATCTAGTTTGTACTATACCACCCACACTAAGTGAACATTTTATCTGAAGGTGCTGAAGACAGTAATGAACTGCAATACTAATGGTAAAAAAACCTAAAATCATTCTGCTTATGCAGCAATCTCCACTCCATACTCAGATTCTATCAAGCAAGCAAAACAGAATGGATTCCCTCCCCCAAATCTAGTCTGTCATTTTGCTCAGATCTCACACATCTCCTAGAAACCCCTAGGAGACAGACAATACACACTTCCATCAACACCTTCCCCTACTTCTCACCACAAAAAACACCTCACTGAAAGCTACCACTTACTAGACTGCATCTAACTTACACTTCTGATGCATTTAATCACCTGGCATCACTGGATACAACCACAGACCTCTACCACCCATAGACTTGAGCAACCCATCACAAGCAATAGCAGTAAGTTTTGAGGGACAGCAAAAAAGAATTGCTAGTGTGATTCATTTAGTGTATTTATACTGTCACTTAATCACAGATAGCAGTGAAGAGTTCAGCTGCAGCTACTTAAAGATTTCCAAAGCATGCCATTGAGTACAAAACTGGAAGAGGTGTTAAATTTCTTGCTACTGTCATTTGGCTGCAAACAAAGTTCTCACATGAAAACATATAGGAATATCTAAGTTTGCATTACAACTTTAAGTAGTTTCTCCAAATAAAAACAGAGGCTTCTCAAACTCAAGAAAGCTATGTGATTACATAATCTGCCTGAATTGGCTACAATTCCAAGATAAAAATCTCAACACAACACTAGCCAGTGGTGTTTTCCAGTCATAGAATTCACATGTCTCTCTGCAGTTAATCACTACAAAATTGATCCTATGCAGCAGGTAATTCATCAGCAGCCTCTCAGTCTGACAGTCACACCAAGAAAAGGCTACATGAAAAAAACAACAGAATGGTGGACATGAACAATAATCTCATAGTAAAGTTCATCGTAGGTGAACTTTACTTAAATGCAAGCACATGAATTATAAAGGTACATCTTTAACTTATCTTGTCAAATACTGGAGTAAAATCAGGAAGACATATTCAAAGAATACCCCAGGCTCATTCTCAAGGAGCAGCTGCCTCACTTATTGGAAAAGCCTCTGGCACAAAGATGCATAAAGGGTTAATTTTCCTCACAGCATTAGAGACTAGTATTGATTTACTGTTTTATTCCTAGCAGACAAGAAGCTCCATTGCATTTTAAAGTCACATTCTTACCAAGCATCTCTTCATCTGGAATGACTGCACCTTCACAGCCTGAATGGCTTCATCCAGGAGTTTTTCCTGTTCATCCTGAGGAGATTGCTGTGTTGTTGGCTGGAGGAAAAAAGAAACCAAACAAAACTGAATTTAATCATTTTTATTAAGCTGTTTATGACTTGACTAAAACTGGACTCCCACACTTCAGAATGCACTGCAGTGTGACCACCCAAGAGTTGACAGAAATGGTTGTGTGACATGTACAGGAGAAAGCTCAAGTGCTCTGCAAAAACCTGAGGAGAGGTTACAGGTAGCCTGTGAGCAGCCCTGCTTCTTGGAGAGCAAAGCCATGGGGACAGAGCAGGGCCAACTTTTCCTTTCCAACATTTAGAGGTCAAGAATCCAGTGCAAGTATATGGGAAGAAAAGCTCCAAGAGAATGCAGACATGACTATGCTGAGAGCACTGTTATTACTTCTTGTCCACAGAGCTTCAAAGCAATGCCCAGACCACACACTGCAACTGCACAGATGCTTTCTGTGCTCACAAGTCACAAGTTCTCAACTGCTATCTGAGCCACACCATTCCATTCAGGACAAGTTTCAGATAAGCGCAGGATAAAGTACAGTTAGTGCATTCCAGAAGGCAGAAGCTACTTGCAGACAGGAACAGAAGCTGAAGAGAAACAACAACTCTTCAAGTCTTCTTGTCCCAGCCACCCCGCCACATTGTCAGAGTGACTCTCATTTCCCCTCAGAGGCACATTCTTTAACTGAAATTTTCACCACCTTTCGACTTTCCAAGGTTCATACTGCATTTTCTTAAAATATTATCCATTGCTTACATCCTTAAATTTCCCCTCAACCCAGCTATAACAGGCCTTCTCCTTCTGCAGCTGCTCCCTTCCCTCTACCAGAATAACGAGATCAGTTTCTACAAGCATCTTTAAGTTATTTGCTAAGATGTCCTAACTTACATAGATCAGAACTTCTACTGCTGTCCCCAGCTGCACCCAGCCTTCCTCCTAAGACTTTACAAAGAAACACTGCCATCCACCTCTTGCTCAGGATCAGCCCTCAACACCTCATTAGAGCATCTCCACTTCTCCCAGCCTTGCCGTTTGTTTTCAGATGGTCCCTCCAAAATACTGTGGGAGATAAAAGCACTGATGCGGTATCTCAGCTACATCTTCTCTAGTCTTGACAAATACCAAGCACATAGTGATTAGCACAGCAGGTTCTCTGAGCCTACAGCAAATTCCCAGCTATTTATCCTTGTTCCCTTCACCCACTGTGCTCAGAAGGACCCTGGTCTCCTCTTTTTAACTGCATTTCAGAAACAAGCTGGAAAGGCATGGATTACATTACCCTAATGATTTTAAAAACTCGGTCTTCAGTACCAACTCCCACATGCCCCTTGCGTGGAGTCCGCAGAAGTATCTGTTCAGGACTGAGATTAAATTTGAGGCCTTCATTAAAACAGAGAAGTTTTACTTTAACACCAATTTAATGGTTAAAAAACATTTCATACCCCTGTTATTTCCCATATTTAATTGGGTTCTTGTTCTGCAGTTGAAATCTCCCCACTATGCTTTTCTACATACAGAAAACAGAGAGTGCTCTGCAAACCTGTTCTTGCCTTGATCATGCCCTAACAGGCAGTGAAAATCTGCTCTTGAAGCTCTGCAATCACCCATCTGGACAAAAACAAGGCTGATCTGATCTAACTCTGGCGACAAACCTGCTTCATGGAGATTATATGAAATAAAGGTTCCTTCCAACCAACACTTCCATGACTCTGTACCTCGGTAATATTCCAACTTTGCACAACAGCTAATTAAGAAGTGTATTTAGTCAATAGAAAAAGCCATCTCTGCTAATTAGAATGACTGCACCTCTTACAAAGCTCTCTCTACATATAATTAATCTATGTGCAGGTCTTCCAAAAATGATTTAAGCATAAGGAAAAAGCAGTAACCATGGGTAGATGATCCTATTTCCCAGGCAATTCAATAGCTACAAATCCTCAGACAACCTCAAACTGTGGAACAAGTATGTTCTGCCAGCAGAAGTTTGCTGTAATTGCTAAGCTTTAATTATTCAATGGCAGATCAGACCTTTAAGGAACGTCAAATGACAGTGCTGGGACTAGCATGCAGTAATCAATATCAGAACATCACATAACAGACTTGCTGAATTATGTCTATACCAGAATGCTGGTTACACTCTATAGCCCCCTGAACCCATACCAATGCTTTAGAGAAAATGAATCACTACTGAGCTGAATGCCATATGCTCCAACCACATCAAATCTCTATTAAAGCACAGCTAGAAACAATGCAGCAATGCTAACACTGACCACAACTTCCTAAGCCCTCTTCTCCTGATGGGCATTAAGTTTACACAGCTACCAGCCTTGCTCTCCCATCCCCAGGTAGTGCTTAGAGAGCAGTTAAGGCTGTAAACCATCAAATAAACTGTAAAACAAGCCCAGCTGATTAATAGATTACCATTCACCTAGTTCAGCCTAAAACCACATCAAACACTGCAAGCAGGGAGGGCTTTTTAACAGCAACACCAAGCCAAAGCATTTACTGAAACATACACTTATTTGCTACAACCCCAAGAAGTATTTGGCTGAGTCCATGTGGATTGTTTTCCTTAGTTCTGGTGTGCAAACATGCTAGTTATGGAATCAGGGCTACAAGTGTGGGATTGTGCTTTCATGATACCAGCTATGAGCTCAGCAGATACATCTGTATCTTCTCACAAAACTTTACCCACTGTAGTTCAGCAGCAGTTGGGGAAAAAAATGGAGTTTCATTCATTTATAGTGACAGTTTTACATCAAACTCTGTCTGCATTAATAGAAGACAGAGAATACTTTTCTGTTCTGAATTTGAACAGCCAGGTCCCACACTCTATTCAACACTAAGTATTGAATTCATCAACAGAAGCATTTTCGTGTTAACAGGAGATATTAACTTATTTCTTCAGTATCTCTTCAAGATACAGAGAATTAAGAAAGAGGGAAGTTCAATTTGTATCAGTGCTCATTTGTAGACTGAGAAGGTGATCAGTCTAAACAAAGATGTCTTTACTACAAATGCACTATACTTCATGTATGAAGAAAAGACAACTGCAGCATTTTCAAGTGGCACAGGCAGCAAAATAACCTACACTACTGTCAAAAGGCATACAACAGGAGCAGTTGTGTTATTTTAAGGGTTGTTTGTAGCAGCTTTACTTTTGTAGGAATAGAAAACAGCAGCAATACTGAACGAGTTCCAACTCTTTCTTACTTTTCAAAGTCTGAATATTCATCAGCTTACCCTCTTCTTCCAACTACAGAAGGCAAACTACTTTCAGCTTTAGAACTGCAGGGGTTCCCAAAAATAACCTGGTTATTATCAAGTGATACACAAGACCACATCAAGACACACATATCCTGCTAACACATGCCTGAAGTTTGAGGATGTGGTGACAAAAGGCAAGTGAAGGAAAGAGAACATACAGCAAAAGCCTACCAGTGACATCCAACAGGGTACACATTGAATCAGAACACAGTTCTGTCAGATTCCATGTTGAATAAAGCTGTTTATGTTCTGTATCTTCCACTTAAATTACCTAGTAACACAAGATGGCATTTTCAAGTGTCATTTTATAAAAAAAGCAACTGTGGAGTCCTAGGCACTTCTACAACAGCAATCTTGAACATAAGCTTCTGAAGGGGAAGATGCTTTGACACAGGGCAAAAGCAGTAATACTCTGTAACTGAGGCACAAAATATCCTGCCTTGTCAACTAAACACACAACAAGATATAAACCCCTGCATGAACACAAGAGAAGCAATTTACGGCAATTATGCAGCCATTTAGACTTTAGAAATAACTGAGCTATACCCAAACCAGATACACTGCAAATGTTGAAGAAAAAAAAGACAGTTGATGGGAAGAGTTCTGCTTTACTCATTTTTTCCTCTGAAGCACCAAGGATGCAAGTGAGCAATGCAGAAGGGACAGAGGCCTGCCTCTCCCAGCTGCATCAGCAGTTTCTGCACAAGAGACAAAAGCCTTTTGCTAGCTTTGAAGATAGGGCTAGCATAAGTTACCACATGCAAGTTATGGAAGTCAAAACTCACAGCAGATTAATCTGGAGGAAGGGGGAAATCTGGCTTTTGGTATGAGTTTCTGAGTTTTTTGGTGTGCTTTTTTTGTTTCTTTGATGCCTTTTTTTTTTTAATAAAAAGTAAACTGTTAAGTAAACTGTAAGCTACTAAACTGTAAGTCGCCTTGGAAAACATTTTTTTTAAACCCAAGACAGCTTGAAACCAGCTGACCAGAGTACTTAATACAAGTTATCCTGCAGATAACTATTAGGGAAGTGTGTTATTGCAGTTTAAACATTATTCTGGATCATACCTATCCTCATAACAGCAATTACTCCTGAACATACAAACCAAACATTGCACCTATTGTGTCTTACTCATTTTCTAACACTCACTTCCATGAGATTCATTTTTAGTTCTGTATTTCACATTGAGCTGCACTCTAGAGATGGCCCAAAATAATAACAAATGTGCTGATGTATTTCACTTGAAAATCTGGTACCTTGCAGTACTCAAGAATGACACAGTACTGAAAGCAGAGTTCAAGGGAGCTTGCCAAGCCTAAAAGCTCATGTTCTGACACACAGGTGCCCTAGGCTGCATGCAGAGCAGAAATAATGAGTAAAAGGTTTTGCTTCCATTCCATTCTAAAGTGCATTTTCATCTAATCTCCACAAGTCCTTTTCTTTAGCTAACTGATGTGCTTACAGCCTACTCCACATGGCACTTCCTTCTGTTTGCTCCCATGCCTGTACTGAATACCACAACAAATGACATTTACCCAAGGAGGTCTTCCTGCCTCCTCCTGGCTGGATGACTACCTGCCAGCACATCACTGTTGAGACATTTCAAATCACTGCTCCCCGAGAGAGAGGATGGGTGAGCTACAGCTGCAGTTCAGAACACTGCCAGCCTACAGCTAAAGCCTAGGTGCACACAGTGCACTGCTGGGTAACATACTGAGGGAGTTACCCAAAAAAAAGGCATAAGCATTTGATACCATACAGGAAGCATTTCTCTGCAACATTGTGGGCTTCAGAACTTCTATTACATCTCGTAGTATAGGAGCTCAGAGATAAACCAGAGAGATGAAAGCATGTTTCATATGTTGAAACTGGTACTTACTACCACAGGAAGCCACTAGACACTATTAAGTATTAAACAGATGGACTTTTGATTCAGGGTATGATCAAAACCAGGCAGAGCCCGCTTAAAACAAGTCATGTTAAAGGTACTTCAGCAGTCAGCTTCAGGGTTCAAACCAAGCTCAGCCCCAGGAAATCACAGGGGAGCTTAATCCAGTAGAGGGAATTATCCCATGTTCAACACCTGTGATTATCCCATGTTCAACATCTGTAACTTTATTTTTTCTGGATTACCTGACAACAGCTACTTTTAGAAAAAAAGCCACAAGACCAGACAACTCTCCAGCCAGTTCCCATGGAAATGACAGGCAGAGAAAAGTAGTTTGATTTCTGAATTAATGACTATCACAAAATATTTGTGTGAGGGACAGAGACTGGAGGCTATACAGATTTAGAATTTCTCATCACCCAATTCAGTATCTACCAGTCTTTGAAATAACACTACAGGTTTTGCCCACTCCCAAAGATACAGATACCAACACACATACAACTTTAAAAAGAAAGTCTCTTCCAAAAGCCTGAGAACTGTGCAATCCCTACTTTATAAAGCATTCAGCTATTTTCTGCCTCACTATATACCATTAGTACTGTTTACACTCCACACTTAGTTAAACTACACATTATGGTAGTTACAGCAAGTGCTACTTAAAATTTTGTTGAATATTACATACTGCTGAAGGCATATTAAACATATTTGTGTTTTACTAGAAAACTTATTTTAATTTGATTGAAAATTGTTTCTAAGTACACATCATTTCCGTGAGGAAATTTCAGGTTTCACAGAATGAATGAGGTTAGAAAGGATATCTGAAATCGAGTCCAACCTACGGCCAAACACCACCTTGTCAACCAGACCATGGCACTGAGTGCCATGTCCAGTCTTTCCTTAAGCGCCTCCAGGGACCGCGACTCTACCACCTCCCTGGGCAGCCCATTTCAATGTCCAACCACCCCTTTTGTGAATAAATTCCTCCAATGTCCAACCTGAACCTCCCTCGGCACATCTTAAGACCATACCCTCTTGTCCTATTGCTGACTGCCTGGGAGAAGAGGCCGACCCTCACCTCGCTGCCTCCCTGCTTAACAAACACCAACATTTGCGGCAAAGAGCGCTAATGAGCTACGCTCACCAATGCAAAACCACCTCTTCTGCCGGAAAGAAAGGAAGTTTACTCGGGAAACCAACGACACCAGTCTTGGAAGGTCAGGAGAGACTGGAGCACAGGCTGCCAGGCGGACACCCACGGCACAGGTGCACAGCACCAGCAATAACACAAGCCTGGGTTTAGCATAGGGGCAGCACTGCAAAACAGACCGAAAGTGACCGCTGGTACGGCCGCGTTTCCCCAGTAAAAACAGCGCCTTCCCCTGCGCCCCACGAGCAAATGGGCTAAAGGCGGTGAGCCGGCTGAGGCCGCGGGCAGCGCTACCACCGGCACAGCGGGCCCAGCCCGCACCTCAGCCCCGCCCGGGCCGGACCGTGAGGCCTCCGCGTCCGCTGCAGCCCCGCACCCGGCCGGGCCCGCC
>JACBWW010000022.1:3566017-3683032 GCA_020086605.1 Lanius collurio
CCGTGCTCAGGTACCGCCGGCCCCGCCGCGGGGCACTCCGCGCTGCTGTGCTCACAGCCAGCCCTGCGCTGTTCCTGCCCGGGTCAGCGGGTCCGGCCGGCCCTCCCTCGTCCCGCGCTCCCCCACGCTGACTATGCCCGGCACCGCAGCAGCGCCGCCGCACTCCGGGACAGCCGCCTTGGGTCTGGTGGCTGCGATGGAAGTCCCAGACCCGTGGGCTCGATGAAACAGCCATCGCCAGCCCTGCAGTGCAAAGCTGCTGCTGCTGCTGCACAGCATCAGGGAAGGGGCGGCGTTGCCCCCCTCAGCACCCCGGGCCCTCAGGCCGTGCTGCAGCCGCACTGCGGAACCTTGGATCGAGTCCTGTCGGACATTCGGACATTCTGTCTTGTAGCTGCCGTTTTGTTGACGAGGGCTCTCTGTTCTGGGTGTTTTGCAGAAAAGCTGAGGAGTATCTGCGGCTGTCCCAGGTGAAATGCACGGGGTTAATGGCTCAAATGACGGCGACAAGCAGTGCTGTGATGTGCCTGGACCTGGCGGCGAGTTTCATGAAACAACCAGTTGACAAAGTAAGATATAGTGTGGGACGTGGCTTGGGTGCCTGACTCCACAAAACCATTGTTCTGTAGTGTGTGTTGGGAGCAGGAATGGGATATAACAACTAACTTGCCCCTAGATCCCGCAGTTTGCTGTGTTAGACCTTTCACTGTTCAGTTTGAAACAGCACAAATTGAGATCACTGTCATAGTCCCTTCACAAATTGAGCTTGCTTTAGTATAATTTCATCTTAATTTAAACTGTTGTAGTAACAAATAAATTACCAGCAAGGATCTTAAATTTAAGATCTCTCCTTTTACCGTGAGAACAAAGCAGTTGCTTCAAGGAATCTGTCACTGTAGGGGTACCTGTAAACCTCCATCTGCAAATCTGTCAGGTGAATAGCAGTGAGCTAATGCCTGATACAACATATTCATGATTGTCCATTTACAGCAGAGGAGAATTTAATGGGACCTGACCCCATGAAGGTGTTGCTCATGTCTTCAGCTTGCCCACATTTTGGTAATTTGTTCACTAACTACCTTGTGATAAAGGGGCCATGTCATGTATGGAAATGTCAAACCTCACTGCCAGTGAAATGGTCTAAAAATATCACTGCATTAAAAGATGTGGCATGCCTAGGTGGTTAACCTTTCTGTGTGCAGTCAAAACGTACATTATTCATTGCACACATTTGTTGAATGTAGCTGCTGAACTTTATGGTGTTGGTTGCCTTATAAGGATGTCAGGAAGGAATCTTGCTAATTCTTTGTCTTCTTGACAGAGCTATTGTGTTAAACTCTCTGGTTTGAACAAGACCACCTACCAGAGCTCCATGAAGTCTTTGGAGTGTTTGCTAGAGGTGAACCAAAGGCTGGGGATGCGAGACTTGGCTGTGCAGTTTTGCTGCTCAGAGGCAGTGAACATGGCTTCAGAAATCCTGCAGAGGTGAGGAAGCTCTCATGAGCACACTGGGAACCACAAGTAAGGTTCTTTGTTCTTTAGATGTATAAAGAGCTCGGTGTTTGGAAGGGCAAGATATCTCCTACTGATCGGAGCAATGAGGCAAGTTCTCAGCACTGATGATCCAGCCATGAGCTGGGCCACTTTTTAGAAGACCTGTTAAAAAGATTTAGTCTATGAATCTCAGCAAGTCATTGTCCAACCCTGAATTCTTCATCTAGGAATAGCATAAAAAATAGGACTCCTAATCCCTGTATTTGCCCATAGCATCACACTGTCATCCATTTAACTGCTGATCATGGCACAGTTCAGAGGTAATGCTCAGTAGAAATAAATCCTCCCTTTTGGGGACACAGATCTCTTAAAATGCACATCGCTTTATCTGTAAAACCAACAGGTAGAACACTTCAGTGGACGTTCAGCAGAGTTAACTTTAATTTTCCATTCTGTATCATCTGCTTTAACCTGAGCAGTCCCTGAAGAGCTCTCTTCTGCTGTCACTCTGATAGCACACATTTAAATGCTGTTAGGTCAGTGCACAGAGGCTGTGCTTGCTTGGTGGTGCTTAATACAAACTGGAAAAAATAGCCTGGGGCAGGTGGACAACAAAAAATGACATTCTTCAGTGCTGCACATCCACTGTGTTATTTCCCATATTTAAGCCTTCCTCTCTGTAACATACATATTACAGCAACCAAAGAAACAGTAATGCTACCTTCTATCGTAGGGATGGATTTATGCAAAGCATCTCATTGTAAATTTTAGATCTTAAGAAGAGCTAAAAGTGCTGTGTGGATCAGGAGCACAAGAAACAGATTTTCTGACATGCCTTGATCCACATCCCCAGTTTAAAATACCTCAAATTCCAGAAGAGGAAGTCATCCCAACCCCCTTCTTTTCTCTCATCTCTTTTGCTCCTCTGGGCCAATAGCAGCTGTCTCTGCTCAATTGGCTTGGAAAGGCCCAGGTGCTCCAATAGACTTGTTCAGGTGCCAAGTGCCACGTGGCAGATGGATCTCAGCAGCTTCAGTGAGGCAAATACACTGTCCAGTTCTCACTTGCTGTTCCTCAGGTATGAATCCAGCCTCTCCGAAGCACAGCGAGTGGACCTGGATTTCTCCAAACCCCTGTTTCTAACAGCTGCACTGTGTACTGCATGCAGGTGAGTGTAGCCTGGGAAACCTTTTACAGGCTGAAATGCCTGTTGAGACACCAAGCAGTGCCACCATTCAGGGTCTTGCTTAGCATATCCTACTGCCCTGCTTCAGAAAATGGAGACAGCTGGAGCAAACCAGGCCTTTCCTCATAGCGAAGTCTTGAATGTGCACAAAGCAAAAATGTATATGGCTTTCGGTGAAATACTGCTCAAGGTGCAAAAAAGGCTTCTGAGCACCAAGAAGCATACATTCTGAGGAAGGAAAAAACCCTGAGCCCTATGCCATCACATCCTGAGGGTGCTCTAGCCTTTGGGAGATGGCTCTGATAACTGTAGGCCCATATCAGCTAAGAGAGGTGTGTGACTCAGCCAGCACCTGGGAAGAATTTGCTTATATGCAAAGATCTTCCTCCCTCAGCATTACACCTTGTGACAGTCTTATTCAGCAGCACAGGTGCTGTGTAGTTGCACAGCTCCTGACAAGGCCTCTCTTGACAGAGAGTCACATTCAGCTTTTTGCTGTAGTGGCATTTGTCCTGGTTCCCTGAAAATCTGACAAGTTACCTTTTCCTTTATGTCAGTTGAACTCACCCTGGATTTCAGTTGAGCTGTATTGACTGAGTAATGTAGGGGTTTGGTTTTTAAGCAGGTTTGTTTCTGAGGGAGACAAAGATAGGTAGGACAAAAAGTCAGGCCTGCCTTCCTCATGTCAAAGGCAGTGTTGGTACAGTATTTATCACCTCACCTAAGTGATAGTTGCTGGAATGTTGGTTTGTACAGAGGTAACTTTCTTTTGTAGGTGTTTGAAGCTCAAAGTGGACAGAACTAAAATGTTGGCTACATCTGGAGTGAAAAAAGCAATATTTGACCGGCTCTGCAATCAGCTGGAGAAGATAAGCCAGCAACTCAGCAGTAAGTTTTTGGCTTTATCCCTGTAAGACAGCACACCCATCCCATAACCTCACAGTGCCCCATCCTGTTCCATTGGTGATTTCTGTCTCATCACTTTCAGCTTGTCCCCTTTTAGCCAAATCTGCCCATCCATTCCAACATGTTTCCTGCAGCCCAGTTCCCACTCACAGTCCTTGCTTCTGGAGATGCTGCAATAGCTTAGCAAGGACAAAAATAGGAAAAAAGTAGCAATGACAAAAATATTTTCCTCTCTTCTCAAATGCTCCCTGCTCTTTACAGTCTCTGCTGCTGCAATTTATTCCTTGCTTCTCCCATACTACCTGACCTATCTTGGATTCCTCCTGCTTGGTTTCTGCATCCTGTTAACATGGCAACCTGACACACAAATTATCACAAACATCTTCCTCAGACTGACTCACTCCTGTGCTTTCCTTTCCCCCACTGCAAGATTAACAAGCATAAGCCTTGCTGTTCTGGTACCAACTCAGCCATTCCCTGGCACCACCCCTCCTCATACATTGGGCAGATGTCAGGAATATTTCTTGCTCATTGTTGAGGCTGCAGCTCTCTCTGCTCCTTGTTGTGGGGGAGAAAGCCTGAAATACAATACATGCACTAATGTCCTTGTATTTCTGGTGCTTCCTCTTTCCTCCTTTCCCAGGCTTTCATTCATATTTTCCTGCCTCACTGTGTCTTCACACTCTGATGTTTTCTGCAACATGCTGCCTGAATCCAACCCAAAAGCTGCTACTTTCTGCTAGGTGTGTGCCCTATAAAAACCCAAACATTACCCCAGCTCTAAAGCAACTGGGAATTGCCATATGAATTCAGGGAAGAGTGTGCATCAGTATATCTGGACAGCTCCCTGTATGTTGTGGGTATCTATAAAAATTGTGGGAATGGAATCAAAGGGAAAGAAATAATTGATAATCCTGCCTGAGTTACCTAGAAGGGTAGCAGTGTGGTTTTGGGCAATGACCATGGTGGATCATTGTGCTTACCAATGCAGCAGCAGCTAATTAGCAGCCTGCTAATTAAAGCAGCCAGTCAGTCCATGCCGTACTTCAAGTGCTGGCACCTCCTGTAGAGCTCCAGTATCAGTCTGGACCAGGGAACTGCTCTGACTGGACAGCACTACTTGTAGAAAGTGGTAGTGCTGTCAAAGAATTACACGTAGGCCACCCTTGGAGCCCCAAGTACCATTCAAAAGTAAAGCAACTTACTTGTCTTTTTAGAAGATGTTCCACTGGCTACAGAGACACCTGACAGCTTGCAGACTGCCCTGGAGCAGTGTGAGCAGGAAGAGGGTAAGTTGTGTTTAGCTGTGAATGAAAATCACCTTGCTGGAGTAGTCTGCTTTCTTGCTGCTCAGTGTTTTAGTTCTGTGATGGGCCATGATGCTGCAGTTCACAGCAGCTCTCTCCATCCTGCAAACCATGGGCTGTGGAGGCACAGAGACAGCCTAGCAGGACAGCAGAGTTTATACTGAGTAGTGCTAGAATTAAGGACAGCTGTTGTGTGCAGACACAGAGCTGAGCAGGTGACTGTGCCAGCAGGTGAGGGGAGCAGTGACCACAGGATTAGATAACAGGGACAGGCCCCCTGCCTGGTGTCTGTACATTTGCTCACTGCCTGTTATCCCCAGCAGCATGTTGCCCATGGTGGCCTCTCACGGGCTTTCTTGTTTACTCATAGGCTCTGAAGAGGATGAGGAGATGCCATGTAAACGACCAAAGACTGAAACAAAGCAGGACTATGAAGAATGGAAAAAGAAAATCCTGGAAAATGCTGCTAAGGCACGAGAGACAAGGAGCACTGACTCTGTAATGCCACCCAGTAATGTAACTGCTGCTTGCTCTTAAAACTCTCCCTCTGCTCTAACGAGATCCAGTAGCATATGAGTGGTGGCTGCCTGGCAGATAGCTGATTTTATTTAGGTTTTAAGTATTTAAGAATGTTATTTTTAATAAATGACACCACGGATTGATGGGAATTTACAGGAAGCCTGTCTGACTACTCAGCAGGCTGTGGCATTAGGGGTAGAATAGCTTCATTCTCTTGCTGCAAGAAGCAGGTAACATTCTAATGCTACTTTGAGTGTAAATAAGTTACAGGCCATTGGGCCCCTGAGTGGAACCAGTCGGTGAAGTAAGAGGGAGAGGACTAGCAGTGCCTTGTTAAACTGCAAAGCCAGCAGAGAAATGAAGCCTTATTTTTAAAGGTTTTTTTAAATAAATATTGTTTAGTCGTTGAGTTTGACTTATTTTCATGTGTACAGGAAAGTCTCTTGTGCTTTTCTAAGGGGTCCCAAATATTCCAAGAAACAATAAAAGTACTGGAAGGAAAAGCTTTGTATTATGACATCACATTCTTGGCACATGTACTTGGAATACAAAATGGAAAACGTGGAGGAGATGCTTGTGCCTTAAGAAGGAAGATCTCCAGGGGAAAAGGACTGGGTAGCAGGTTTTTTTCTGCATTTCTCTTGCATATTTTCTGCCTGGACCTACCTAGAAATACTTGCAGGTTTGTTTGGCAGCGGGGCTTAAACCAAAGTTGATGAATAGGCTTGTTCCACTTTCATGAAATTTATTAGTATTAATTCAGAAATATACAGACCAATGAATACAATGACATTTAGCATGCAGAAACACTGTGGAAGGAAAACATGAACAAAAGTGGGCCTTCATAGAAGGTGATAAGTTACCAAGATTCTTCTCTGTCCCAATTCTGGAAATGCTGCAGAAGTCAGGACTATGCAAAGTGAGAAGCACTTGAGTGGAAAAGACAGCTAGACTGGAGTAAGCCAGTCTTACAAACCTCATCATTAGCAACCAACGCTTCTGCAAATTCAAGGGATGGGAAAGTCCATGAAGTTCAAAGGAGCTTCACAGGTGCCTTTGATGGAAAGCTACTTCTAGTAGTATTAGTTTCCTTTTTCCTAGAAGCCATCCAGTTCACATGAGTTTTGCAGAATCCAGAACAGGAAACTACAGGTTTAATAAATAATGTTATACTTTTATCTGAGAGATTGTAAGTGGCTCCCACTCTACACATAAGAAAAGAGTTTAAAATCCTAAATAAGTTAATACTGTGAAGAAAAGGTTTAATGTTCAAGAGGAAGGTGATGGGGGAAAAAAAGGGCTTCAACCTCCTAACAGGACTAAAGGCAGAGTCTGGCAACACTGTTTCCCTGTCACTGAACCTATTAGAAATGAAACCTGTTTTGCATGTCACACCATACCAGCTTCTCAGACTTCACTAAGATTTCCAGAGAGGAGAAACAAATCCTCAAACTAAAACTTAGCAAATTAAGTGCTGCAGTCACAGACAATGAAAAGCACTTACAAGTTTTAAAAACATAAAATCTCTGGAAATCTCCTTTTCTCTACAACACGAGATCTTTTTGTATAGACCCAGCAGTCATTAGGTGAATTGTATTCATGGCAGTTTCACATATCTCCTTCCAGAAGTTCAATCAGTTTATCTTAATTCAACTAGCCATAACAAACACCAGCAAAGGACCAACTTAATTTGCTTTAAACCAGGGTTCCTCACAGTTCCTAACTGCAGTGACTGTTTTTTAATGGAGAGAGAGAGTAGAATAGTAACAAAAATAAAACCATCCAAGCTGCAGTTGCACTGAAGCATCTTCATGTTTTGGGGAAATTACCTTTTTGAAGAAATAGAGAAGAAAACGATGTTTGTATCTTTTGTTTTAAGTAACAAACACCTGAGGGACAAGTTGTGCTGCTGTTGTGGCAGTTCTCTAAAGCTGGTAACATACATACATCAGTCAGGAAGAAAGTCTTTAGAGATCCCATGCATGGTGTGAGAGACCAGAAAACTGCCAGAGGTTTTCTGTTATAAACACACCAACAATACTCTGCAGAATCAAAGCCTTCAGCAAGAAGTCAGCCCCAGAAACAGCCACGTTTTTCCTCCACTATATAGAACAACTAAAAACTTGTAAAAACAAAGTAGCTTCTGCTTTTAGAAATCTTGAGCCTCTTCCTTAAGGCACTTCTGGAACTGTAGCACTAACACACAAAATAATTGAGGAAGACAGTCCCAAAACCTTATGTTATAAAACAGGGATAGAAATTACTGGAGACACTTGAGTCCTCCTTCCACAGCTTCATGTCCATCTCCAAGAGCGGTGGAGGTGTCACACGAGCTTGACAGACATACTCTGAAATCTCTTCAGCCTGTTAGCAGCAGCTACCACATAGAAGTGTTTCTGTGAACAGAACGGAACAGTGCAAGCATGAGCACAACTGAGGCAAAGGAACTTTGCTGCAGCTGACAGGGATTTTCCTTCCAGGTAAATCCATTTCTTTCTAGTGACCCCCAGCTTGTGTGGGTTGCAGTGGTTCCTCCACAGCAGCTGGGGCTGTGAGGTTCATTATGAATTGTACAGTGATAGGTCTTTAGATTATGTCATTTTTAAAATGCAAGTGCAGAACTTTGCCACCAAGCAGTTGCAGTGCAGGACTGAATGAAGTGCAAGCCTCTGATTTAACTCCTTGGCAAGGAATTGCAACTCCCCAATGACAGAAAAGGAGGAAATGGTCCTCACTGAGTTTGCCTCACAATTCCACAGGCTTCTTTCTAACAAGATCACTGTGTTCACCTTTTAGGATCAATTATCTACAATCAAATAGAGACTCAAACACAAATTATTATCTATCACTTCATAAAAACTTAGTTCAGAAGGAGCCTGGGTTTATCAGAAAGGTCCTGAAGAGTTCTCTCAATGGGTTTAATCCTAATGTCTTTTTCTCTCTTCCCACACTTCCATTCTGCAGTGGGAGGCACAAACTGCCTAAAGTTGTATCCCTACTTCATAGTGACAATAGATCAATGCGACTGTTACCAATGGAAAAAGTATAAAGAGAAGGAAAACATTTAATATAAGGTAGCATTAGAAGCTTCTGAATGTGTAGAAAGAAAGTATACCTTTCTGAAGTTCCAAACACCAATCAGAAAGAGTGAAAATTGAAACCAAACTTGCTAGAAACAGAAGCAGTATCTTTCTGCAGGACAAAACACTTAATTTACAGGTAAAAATAGACTTCACAACTGGTATTTACAATCTAGAAGCCTGTGGGCACAGTGAGCCCACACACAAGGGGAGGGAACAGCCTCTGCCTGTGTTGTGCTGATGTTCCCTGTGGAAGCAGATTTGCCTTTGTGTATTTACCTTCCATTTCTTGTGGGCCATGTAGCTCTGCAGAAGCAGCTGGGACTTGAGGCGGAGCTTGGACTTCTGGGCCTTGGCAGGGAGGTTGTTGAGCCACTCGTGCTTCAGACACTGCGTCGCGCTCATCCGGCAGCTGCAGGGCAGGGAGCCGCCGTGAAAACCCAGCCCCCTGCTGCTCATTTCCTCACTGCCCTGTGCCCCTCTTCATTAGTGATAAGGAAACTGCCTCAAATGAATGAACACCAGTGAAAATGCTGTTCATCCCCATGCATGGGATCCTAATGGCATCCTGCACTCTCCAGCAGGAGGGGTGAGTGAGATGAAGGACTGCTGGAGGCTTGGTTGAGCTGTGGTTAAGTTCATGAGGTAATTATCATTTTATTATGCAAATTCAGAACTTTGCTAACAGAAGAATAACATTTGTGGTGGTATCTGTCTGCCCTGACAGCACAGGCCCATTCTGTGTCTCATATTTAAAAAGCACAATTGTCTATTCGCCGTAAACTTGGATCAAGCTAAGCATATTTTATATCCTGACATCCAAAAATGGGCCCAAATGCCACAGCCTATCCTAAAAGCTGTGAGAAATATATGGTAAAAGAAGAAATCTTGAGGTAGAGGTGTTGAAAAAAAGGTGAGAAAAAAGTTTAATTTGCCTTTTTTTTTCAAATCAAAAGCCTGTTCCAAACTCCTGAGCTCTGTCTGAGCTGTCACTGAGACGATGAAAAGACAACCCCTGCCTGCTCACCCTGGTTTCAGCAGTCAGGGGAGGGGGCTGCAGATCTTGCACAAGGCCAGACCCACTTTCCCAAAGTTGCCTGTTCTGCAGGAAAGCAGGGGCTGCAACACCTTGTGAACAACTGGGCCAGCTAATCACTGCTCTCTGCAACTCACTGACCACACTCTTCTCTCACATACTCATTTCATACAGCTTCTAACCAGACCACGCAGAACATCCCTCTGGAGACCCTAATCCCATTGCATAGAAAAATTGAAGACTCCAAAGCAAAGTTTACAGTATCACAGCAAATTATCATCACAGTCTGAGAAGAAATCCTTAGATTTCTCCTGCTGGTAATATGCTAAATTTCAGTTAATTCTTTGCTTTTCATAGGAACCTATGGTTCAAAATGTAATTAGTACTAGAATTGATTTGTCTGATTTAGGTAATGATCAGAAAGTTGTTAATATTCTAAGCACTCCTTTGAATTCCCCTCAAACACACAATCTGTTTTACTATATGCATCATTTCCTGGTTTGATTAGTTTTGTATCAGTACTCTGCAACAGAAAAACTTCTCTACCCAGCCAACCCCCCCAGCTGTGGTCTGACATCAAAATCATCCCCATTCTCCTCTTTGTTTCATATGTGCAATCACTTTTTATCTCAGTGGAGCCAAGAATGAGAAGCCACATGCAGAATTAAGTCCCAAACACTCCCTAATATCTCCCAAAAGCCTGTAGACCACTTAAGAAGAGAACAATGCACATTTTCACAGCTGCAGCTTCCATTTATCCTCCATGGCATTCAAGCAGCATTTTTGTAATTTGTGTCAAGGCTTGTGACAGTCCAAGCTAACAATAGAAATAGTTTTTGCTCAGAGAAGCAAAAGCTTTAGAGACAGATTCCTATACTGCAAATCCTTCCAGATTCCCTGTGTTCCCCCTGTACTGATGCTACTGTGAAAAGCAGCTTTGCTCAGGCAGGGTGCACAGACACTTTCCTTTAAAACAGGGTCTACTGAATCACTGAGGAACTGCCCAGCAAGCCCAAGAGACAACACACAAAAATGTCACATAGTAAGTTCTCATTGTTGGCTGCAATCCAAACAGCTGCTTGGTAGGAACTTAGTATCATTGGTGCTACTGTCCCCACCACCAGACACAGAGGTACCTTTTCTCCTTCACAAGTAGTCGGGAAATAAAGTCTTTGGCTTCCTCTGAGAGCTGTTCAAATGCTTCTGCATCAAAATCCCAGCTGCAATTGACTACGTAATTCATTGTCTCTGCATCAGTCTCTCCCAGGAATGGGGACAGGCCACTAAGCCTTTAAAAAAGAAAGAAGGGGAGGGGAGAAGAGCAGTTATCATATGCAAGATGTGTTTTTCTTTCTGTGAATCCTCTGCTTTATAACTGTTGTTATCTCATGGAGGGAAAAGGCTCTCAGCTGTGGAGGGTTCCACTTCTCAGTCCCTGCCATGATAAGGCAACAGTTTGGGGCAGTAAAGTGTTGTAATTCAGTGCTATCCCCTAGCAGTTCACTCAGATTGGGAGCACCATTAATAGAACCCCAAGGAATGGATTCAGTGAGGATTTAGGTACATCCTTCAGTGCCTTCCCAGCTAGGAAAGCTAGAGGGACTCAAGAGCTTTTCCAAATCGGGGCCCATATCCATATGTGGCTTGAATTAAACACAATTCTGAACAATTGATTACTTTTTACAATTAGCCTCTAAGCCCAGATTTATTGCTTCTATCCTCTCTCACTTCATTCAGTTGGGTTTTGGCTAACATACAAATTTAAACCAGGAATGTATCCGGTTCACAGAAAACATCTATGAAAGATTCTGGGATGCAAAACAAGCTTATCAAAAGGTGGAGACTTTGGACAGACAAACTGTCAATGGTTGGCAGCCAGATATCAGAGAAAAGTTTTATCCCTGTTCATGACAGGTCATTTCTTAGACCCCTGGCCTAAGGCAGACAATATTAATTCTCCTGTGCAGATGCAAACCAAGTCTAAGATCCTAAAATGATCAGATTACAAATTTAAAAATTAATTAAAGTCCTCAAAACCACAAAATTAAAATTCTCACGTATTTTGGGCAACTTTTTGGGGTTAAAAAAAAGACCTGACCCATTTTACTTTGCTGAATAAGATGATAAGGGAGAACAACATTTACGTATTTATCAAAAGAATCATTTGTTGCTTAGACACTCTGGACACACACAGTGAGGTGCCTCTGTATGGAAAGCTGGGGGATTGAACAGAATTAATTAGGAGAAGTCACAGCCAGATGAGCTCAGTGGCTGCTGCATTCCTGCCCTGCAGGGCCCTTGGAGCCAGCACACGACCCCTGGCAGGGCCACTCACAGCATGTACGTGATGACACCCACGCTCCACATGTCCGTGGGGAAGGAAACAAAGTCGTAGTTCACCACTTCAGGAGCCAGGAACTCTGGTGTGCCAAAATTCACCTTCAGCTTCTCACAGGGTTTGTACCTGTACCGGGAAAAGAGCCACGAGTGAGTTCATCTCACCAAGGGAAGAGCAAGGCTTTTGGGAGCGTGGCAGTGAAGCAGAGCCAGGAGAAAGACCTTGCAAAGGGCTCCCCCAATGAGTGGTAGCAGCTTCACTCTCTGCCAGGCACCACAGGATACCTTCCAGCAGATGTCCAAAATCCATAAAACATAGCATCTTTGATGATACAAGATTTGGAGAGCATTTGATTAGTGGGATGTACCCAACTACAGCTCAGGGTAGACATCTGCATCACATATACAACACCATATAGCTACTGAGGTGGAACTGGAGAGGATTATAGTGAGCCCATATAGGGGGAAATGACTCTGTTCTATTGCTTAACAGGGAAAGGTTACAAAGCTGAACCAGTAACAATTGACACTCGTGGCAGTTGCAGCAACATCTGTGTTCAGGCACTGCTTTTAAATCTCTTTCTCCTGGAGGATCTTGTTTGCAAAACTGCTTCAACAGAAGTTTTTATCTTTACCCTCCCAATTTAAAAAACAAACAAACAAAAACCCCAAACTCAATGCACATTTTTTTTTCTTTCTGAAGTATTTTATGGAAACAAAGTCCTTGAACAGATACTTACATACAAACAACAGGCATGAATGTACCAGCTTTTAGCTTAAGAAAAAACTCAAGGGTTTAAAAATAAATACAGAAATGTTATTGTTCTTACTGTCATAGTAACAGAAATAATTCCTTTTTATTCTAGGGCAATTGACTTATGCTCTCACAGCTTTTCTATAACAAACTTATGCAAGCAAACTAAAAGAATGGAGAAAAGTTCCTATTTCTCTGAGGGTTTCCTTTTTCACATGAGATGGCTCAAACATGGGGATTTTTTTCTTTTTTTTCCTTCAATCAACTTAGCTACTTAAAGCATTTAGCAGATAATTTCCACAATTAGAACCTGCACCATGAAACCCTGCAGTCAAGAAGTCTCTGGGAGCCTTCACAGTGTCCCCAGAGTAAAAGCTCTGCATGGGGAATAATTTTGAGATAATTAGAACAGTAGTATAGCTTTATCCAAGAGAAATGTTATTTGAAAAAGTAATTAGATAATTAATGCACACAGCAGAAGACTCATGCCTGCAAATGCATAATGCTCAGCTCACTCACACAGAATTATTACAAAGCCATCAAAACACAACCCCCCACCAAAGAACTACCAGAAACACGTCAGAGGTTTGTGAGTTTGATTTGGTTTTGTTTTTTAAAATAAATTCACTACTGAACTTTCTTACCTCCTTGCTAATCCAAAGTCAATGATTTTAATCTGGTTTCCTGTGTGATTTACACATAGTATGTTTTCCGGCTACAAAAAGAGAAAACAGTATTTTGAGTTAAATGCTTGAGACAGAGATCCAGCAAAAGATAGATAGCATAAAAGTCCCTCCATAAAAAGCCACAAAAAACAGATCAAATGCACCCAAATTTTTTTTTCCCCCAATGAGAATATTTTTCAAGGTGGGGATGAGGGGTTGATGGGGTCCAAATGTATTACAACTGCAGAACTGTCTACAAGTCAACCCAGTCTAATATAATTTGTGTAAGTTGCTATGTAAACAAGCAGGAAAAAACCAGCTTGTATTTCTGTTTAAAAATAACAGTTATTAAGGGACCATTAGGAAAACATTGAAATTTTGCTGCAGGTTGGTTCTAGGCAGTAAAAACACAAACTATGGAAGATGATTGAACAGGTATTTGAGCACAGTTACAAAGCAGTAGGGTAAATGGAGGGAAGACTGTGGGCACTTCTAGCCAAGGAGATTTTGGGTGGGCCTTTTTGTCACTGATGACAAAAGGGGATTTTTTAATCTTACAGAGCATGAAAAGCTTCTGGTTTAAGAAAGGCAAAAGCCCAAAATCCTGATAATTTCACTATTCCAAGCAAGCTACTGAACAGACATTGGGAAAAAGTAATGAATCTCTAGAGCTCCATTCATTGTAGCTATTAAGTCTTTTCCTTTATGACGTGAGTCCATGAAACAAGAAATTACTCCTCAGTAATTAGAGACTCTTTGTGCCTAAACCAGCACCACTAAAGCACAAACAACTGACCTTCAGATCTAAGTGGAGTATATAATGCTGGTGCAAGTAGTGGACTCCTTCACAAATCTGTTTGGTGAACAGGATGGCATCCAGCTCAGTCAGATGGTAGTTTTCATCTGTGATCCGGTCAAATAATTCCCCACCATCAAGACTAAAATTTTGACATAGAAAAGCATTAAAAACCCTAAAATCTTGCATTAGCCCGATCTATTTCCAGCTCAGGAATTAGGCTCTGCAATTGAGGGTCCTATATAATATAAAGCCTATCAGTAGCCTCAATGACTTCAAGAGACTTATTTCTCTTGAAATTAAGTATCGATCTAAATTCAAAAATGGAAAAGTTGTCACTAATGTTTAGGAGGATACATGTCAAACCCAAAGCCACATGACCTGGTGATCCTATGGGACCCAAAGAACCTACAGGGAGTACTAAACTATCTGTTATTCACTCATCTCATTAGTCATGGGAAAATAAGTCTTCAACCTACAAAATTTACTAAATGGAACTTCTGAAACTGAAAGCTGTTTTACATGAGCTGACATCTGAACTTAATTCTGCATGAAGTTAAGAGAAAATTAGTCAGAGATAAAGCTCTGACAAGCTTTTAACCTGAAGAAATTGCCTTTGAAACATTGTTTTTTCCTTCTGAAAGTGAGATCAACTCTCTCTCAGGCTGGGAAACCACCCACCTCTTCACAGCTCAGAATTATTATTCCCTATTTCCTTTAGTGACCTGAGAAAACCCAAACATCTGACAATTCCCGAGATGATTTAAACTTACTATTCCATGATCAAAGTGATATTATTTTTTGCTTCAAAAGCATCATAAAGCTGGATCAGATTCACATGATTTAACTGGTTCATGATGTTAATTTCATTCTTTACTTCCTCCTGAAAAAAGTAACAAAGGGACAAAAAATGAGCAAAGTACGCCCCTTAAATTTCAACATACCAAATCAGAATTATTTGTTAAGTCCAACAACAGCTACATCTCAGATCTCATGGGGATTGGAGGTTTCATCATGAATACAGGAGATGATGAGGAGTCACACCAAGCCCAAGATTTTGCAGTATTTGATGGTACCCAAGGATGAGCTGCCCCTCATGGGGCAGCTTGGGGCAGTGGCATTGGGTCTGGCAGGGAGGGCAGGGTCAGGGCCCCCAGCAGTGTGGTTACCTTCTCCTTGGCTCCTTTCACTTTTATGATTTTGGCTGCCAGGTTGAGCCCTGTCGATATTTCCGTGCACTTGTGGACTTGCCCAAAACGGCCCCTGTGGATGCCAAGGAAAAGATGGGAAACCAGCTCAGCACAGCTCAGCACAGAAACCTCTCTTACAACTATTCTTATCAGGAGCAAAAATAGCCCGGTACAAAGTGAACGGAGTCGGGTGGCCAGCAGCATGGAGCTCCTCTTTCTCTCAGCTTATGAAGGATTAGTTTTATCTTTCCAGCCAGTTGTTCAGTGCTTACATTAAAATATTAAGCCCCGTTGGTCCTGCTGAGGTATGATAGCCTGGCCAGGCTCTGGCTCCCTTCTGTAACTGGACCCCCTCGCTGTCCTTCAGGGATGTGTTAGTGGGTATATGAACAAGGATATTTCTGTCCTGATCTCAGAACTTTTTAAATGAGCATAAGACCAGTAACTGTAGCCACTCCACAGACTGCATTTCTGGCATGCTGTAAATTCTGCCCCATGTCACGCAGAGACGTTAATGCCCCTTGGGATGATTTCTTCCCTGCTGTTGCATCACATTGCTTACTCTTATTAAGCCATATTTGTATGTGGATCAATGTGTAAATCAAGCCTTCTTGTCATGTAAGTAAGGATACAAGAATACAAAAGCTGAAGCAGCTGCAGACTTCCTATGAGTGAAAACTAAACATAAGGTCAAAATAATTATAACTCTTCCTCAGTTTTCTTTAATACGCAGCTCAGCACAGCAAAAAAAAAAAAAAAAGATTTTGGAAGCTGCCTGACCTAACGGGCTTCATTGATATCAGATGCTCTGAATCTGTCTGCCTTAAGGGTACAGGTTTTTCTCACAACACTGAGGCCAGGATTATTGTAACAAATGAAAAAAACAGTCATCCAAGATGGCAGTCAGGCATCTGAAAATGGAGCTGGGGCAGAAAGCAGCCATTTAAGGGACACCCTTGATGTAGGAGCAGCTGCGATGGCCCAAAGGGCACCAGGAGGAACCCACTCCCTCTGGCTGCAGGGAGCTTGTCCGTGCTCTCACATGCACACCTTGGGGCCAGCTGCAGAGCTCTGCAGCTCCCTGCAGTTGCCCAGCAGCAGCACAGCATGGGGACAGGGACACTTACCCCCCCAGGACCTCGTGACGACACACGGAGTAGCACGAAGTCACCTCTGCTTGCCTGACACTCACGATGCGGTGCTCGAAAGGAGCCGGAGGAGAGGGGCTGTCATCTGCACAGGGGACAGGCTGGTCACTGACAGCTCTGCACACATCACTGCCCTGGGCCACCTCCTCACGCCATGGATATCACCCCACTGCATGTGAGGGGCTTTCACTGCTAACTCCCTTGCGCAGATGAGGAATAAAGTCCCAAAATTGGGATCAGGATCCCACCTCCTGAATCTCCTCCTCTCTGTTTTTAACACAGTAAACCCACTGGGCACCTTTAGGAGAGCAGCATCTTAGTTTATGCATTAACAGAAAGGATCACCTGAAAAAATGATCTGAAAGCTTGAAAAAAATTACACTTGATCATCTTTTAATTGTTACATGACAGCCAGAAAAACCAGCAAAAATACACAGCATGGAGGAATGAGGACAGCGATTGATAAAATCGTGAGGTTCCTCTTAGCAGAAAGAATTTTGCAGACAATTTCCAAATTAAAGCTGCAATTATTAGCATTACAACTATTAAGTCTGTTTTTGGTAAGCTAAATTAGTTAACTGTGATCACTTACTGTCCATGGTTTTCCAGGATAAATCTTCATCAAACCAATTTTTTATGTCCCCCATTGAAAGCAATTTTATAATTAATCTCTAGGTATCTCAGGCTGCAATTTAACATGTATTCAACTCATCTCCAGCCACTGCTCAGAATGCCAGAGCAGTCAGGTCATCTGCCCATGTCTGTACATTCTGGAACATGCACACACATGTGCTGCCATGAGAGAGCTCCCTGAGACACTGCAACCAAGTGCTCCTCAGGAACAAAGACATCCACAGCCAATAACACAACAGGCCACGGCAAGAAACGTTTCCTGCAATACTTTTCTGTGCTTTGGCTCTCCAATCCAGAGTTGCTAAAGTGTGCCTGGTTTGCACACTCTATCTGAAGGAAAAAATGCTCCATCTAACGACAATGGATTTTTTTCAAATTTCAAAATTTCAAAATTCTCATCTTCTCATCACACATACACTTCACTCTATTTAATTTTAAATGATATTTTTTCCCCAAAAACACACTTTACAAGGAAAGTTACTGTTAAAAGAATCTATGAATTGTTATTTACATAGTTAAAGGTACCCAAGGGAAAATGCTCCTGAAGTGTAAGAATGGGGGTTCTACTGAGCACCGCTCCTGCTCTTCTTGTCTATACAGCAGGCACAAAATATATAGCACAAAATCCTCAATGTACAAGTTTTAAGAGTAACTGAACAACTCACCAATGATTTCTCCCTGAGTGTGAAGAGCTCTGCCAGCTTCCAGAGCTTTGTTCTTCTCCAGTGCCTCTCCTGTACACTGCCGAGCATCGTGCTCACTTCGCCCCGGAGATGCAGACTCAGATTCTCTCCTCTCAGACTTGGGATCTCTTGAAGATTTCTCTGCTTTTACTGCTTCTTGATGGATTTTCACTTCTACCCCTGCACCTTTCACAGGCTCCTTTGCAGAGGTATTCTGTGAGGTTACGGGCTTGCATTTTAATTCTGATTTCTCTTCAGCCTTTTTACCTGGTTTGGGCTTGCTCAGGAATGGCTCTTGGTTCCCTGTTTGAGGTATAAGTTCATTTTGCTTATTGTCCCCTTTAACTTCTGCATTTGGCTCGGAGCTGATGTTTTTAGGACTCTGTTGAAGTTTTAATTTGTCAGGCAGCTGTTTGACTCCTTTCTTGTCTGCTGGCGTGGATTTAACTTTGGGACTTTTACCTTTGTTGTCACTTATGTTTCCCTCCTTGGCCATCTCAATCTTTTCTTTCATGTCAGTCATATGTACACTGATGGATATCCTGCAGAGCAAACAGGACAGATTTGATATTGATGCAGGTGGCCTGCCTGGTTTTTGTAACTTTGTGGGGGAAGAAAAATCTGTAAGTTTCCAAATCCATATATTTCTACAGCATTGATAAAACCTAACTGTGCCAGTCTTGCTGGGAAAGACTCAGAAACACTAAAGGGAGAGCACAAAAAGCATGCTGACTTTTCTTGTGTGTCCTCATCTCTCTACATGTCTGCCCTTCTGCTGAACAAAATGTCTCACCCTGCAAAGAGTTAATCCCACATTTGAAAGCTTACCACTTTTTGCAATTATTACAGTTGGTTTAATAAAACACCACTCATCTGGGCAGAGAGAGGATAGTGATTGCCTTCCCAAATTACAGGCTGATTATCTAAATAGCTGGCTGCTCGTATGGCTCTACAAATCTGATGGTTTGCATCCTCTTCCAGCTGGCTGACCTGCACACTCAGCCATCTGGGTTTGGGTCTTCTGATGCAATAGCATTCTTTCCACAGCTTTCTCTTAAAACTCTAACTTTGATAAACTTTCTCACTCCATCAATACAATTTTCCTTGGCATTTTAACTATTGGAAAAGTTTAATGATTTTTTTCCCTCTTGTGTTGCCTAAAAAGAATACAGGTTAGAGCCAATTCTCTGTGCTCCTAAACTCCATCAAAGGCATTCGTGTGACAATGTTTGAGTCAACTGCTACTGCTCCAACCATCATGAGCAGTCTGATTTTACCGAGGCTGAATTGAAACTTGTGAAGTTGTAAAGTAGATTTTATACAATGGCAAATGAAGACATATTCTGGTGTCTGGGAGAGAATGTATCTCATTTTCACAAAGGTTAATGCCTCTTTTGGTGAAGCAACCTCATTACAAAAGACGTTATAAAAGAAAACATTTCTGCTTTTGTAAAACAAGAGTCTGAAATGTTGCATTTTCTGCTCCTTTAACACCCTTGTGCTGTGGATCTAAGCTGCTCTGGCATGAACTATGAGAGCAGCTGAACTCAGTTCTGAGCAAACACTTCCTCTGCTATCTAGACAAGCCTGAACTCAGTGGGACTCTCAGGCATTTCTCCAAGCTGGGGAACACAATGTTCCTTTGATGCCTCTGTGTGGGCTTACAAACTTCATTAGGAGTTGCATCCATTTTAGAGAGGTGTTTACCACCCTCATGTGACTTCATACTCCAAACTGTGACAGTGCTCTGGGCAGGATGGCTGCAGCTGCCCCCGGGGGTTTACTCCATCTTCTGCCTTCCAGTTACGTGCTGGCCTCTCATCCCCAGGCCCAAATGTGGGGCTCAGACACTAAATTTGTACACATGAACAATGGAGAAATTCCCCACCCAACATCTTACATACACACGTAGGTGTGTATGGATGAGTGTGTCTGTCACCCCCGCACACACATACATAAACCACTTTATAGCCACCCACTCAGACAGAGAAGGCACTGGCAGTTAAAATCTGTCACAGAAGTTCCATTTGTTGGGGTTTAGCTGGTAGCAGTCTTTTGGCTCTGGGGTTTTGTTGTTTTCTGTTGTGTGGGTATTTTTAAAATCTAAATAGATGGGATTAAAATCCTAGATAAATAATTCCAAGGAAAATGGACTATGAAACACCTATATGAGGAAAATATTAGCCTGATAGACATGAACAAATGAACAATCTTTAGGTGACCAAGACACGGAAAACACTGAGGACAACAAACACAAGTTCTTTGGTTTTGTCATACATTAATAAATATCTCAGGCTCCTTTCACCCCCATGGTTATAGCAACAAAGGAGTTGGGAGGGGCTAAGTGGTTTATAACTACTTGTGCTCCTCTGTTGTGGTCACCTTTCTATGTCAGTACACAGAAGTGCTGATACATCAAACCCCTCCCTCCCATCTGACTCCTGGGCTGCACAGAACTTTACACAGGGCCCCTTGAGCCTTCTGCCACAACCCCTGTAAAGTCTCCCCACTCCTAACCCTCACACAGCAGCTGCCTCCTTTAATGGCCTGGCTTTCCTTCTTTCCCTTCTAACACATGAAAAGGTTTCAGGTCACACAGAAAGCCACCAACAATACCTGGTATGTGTCACTTCACACCCTGTGTCAGATACAGCCCGGGATGTGGAGGGCACAGCTTCCCGGGATGCCACACTCCCTGCTGGAGGTTTGTTTTCATTCTTCCCAGGTTTCTGATGAACAAGCTGCCTGTGGCACTCATCAAGACGTAGGGCTCTATCCACATTCTGTGCTTTAGCAGGAGCATTTTGGTTGCCTGCATGATCTTGATGTACAAAGGGAAGACCATTGTGTTGATTGAAAGCTTTGACACCGACGTTCTTTTGCTGTGGACAGCTCTTAGAGCTCTGTGTGTTGCCAGCACCTTCTACCCCTGGCTGCTGTGCTGTCCTCTCTTTAAGCTGGAGTTTGGAGTCAGCTTTGTGGGCTACAGTGCTAGAAGAGTTCACCTTCTCACATGCTCCCTTGTTTTCATCCAGCTTTTTCACGCTTTTTGTCTCTGAATAAAATAATCCATTACTAAACTATTCTTGGAAAAAATGATGGCAAAACAGAAAAAGAATAAAGCAACACACCTCTCAAAATAACCTAAAGAGTTACACCTGAAAAGATAGCAAGAAAGCCTCAAAAAAGTTTAAAATCCTTACACCCTCAGGCTTGAGGTATTACTAATGCTCATGGCTTAAACCCAGAGATTTACCTGCTCTGCTGGCTTTCCAGCAATGTCACAGATTGAACTTGGATTCCTTAAAGCAAACAAAAAACCTGCAAGGCTCAAGCTCCTTGTATCTAAAATCTGAAATCACTAAGTGGGCAAATATAACAGGCAGTTAAGGCACTGCAGATCCTGCAGGACCCCTCTGATCCCAATATACCCACTACCCTTTTAGACTCCAGCAAGACTCCAAGGGACACTGAAGCTTGAGACAGTGCCCACTTGAAGTTTCCACAAAAGGACTAAAAGGTTCTTCATCACCTTCCCATGACAATGGTGGTGATTATTAACATTCAGCATGCCCAGACCACCAGCAACCAAGGTTTGCTCACAACTCTGTGTAGCTTTTGAGAATTGTGACCACTTGCTTTGTTTTTGTCACTTCCTAAGCAATGAAGCTAAAAAGGGGATTGGCCATAATGCAAAGGATTCACTGGCAATTTGTGAAGACAACAGCATGACAGGGCCTGCTCAACATCAAATTCACCCCTGTTGCAACTCCACAGGCATTAATAACGGATACAACAGGGCAATGTCCTGACAGATGCACCCTAAATAGGAATCTGGCCCTGACATGCCAGTGAAACTTGCTGATCAAAAAAAGATATTCCCAGTGTCAACACGTCCCTTTTACAGAGAGAGTGAAGAGGGGGGGTGCTTCAAATGTATTAATGGAAAAGAACTTACTAGGTTTGCTATGTGATATGGCCACTATCTTCACAGTATCTCCAAGCAAGCTCTGCTCTCTGAATTCAGCTCACTGAAATCTAACTCAAAAAACTCCACCTCTTCAGCTAAGCAAAGGTGCTCCTTTCAATTTCTGTATCTTCTAGCTTTTTGTGGTACCTGAACTTGGGGATAAATCATCTTGTGAAGGTGGTGAGAACAATTCTATTATCCCATTACTGAGGGGCAAAGTAACTCAGCTACATTTGAGTAATTCAGGTAGTGGGAAATAGTAGGCTATTAATTTCCAGTTTGTCTGCTGCACATTCTAGAGTCAAAGCTTGTAGCATGCCTGGAGTGATACATACCTTCCAGAGGCTTCTTGCTTTCAGTCTGGGTTCCTCTGTTACTAAGCACATGCTTAGGTTTTGCACCACTCTCCTCAGATTTATCTTTAGCCTAAAAATGACAGGGGAACACAGAAATAACAGTTACAGACAAGAGTTTCTATTTCCCACCAGGTTCCTCCAACTATGTAGGCATTCAGACTCTGTAAAGTGGACAGTAACGTCTCTTAGGAATTATTAGTCCCTTCTGTGTTCACTTCCTTCTTCCAATCTCTCCCTGCCTTTGCAGGCAGGAATCCTTTTAAAACAACATAACACAGATTAATACATTAGCTCCCTGCCTTCCAAAATTTTCACTGTTGTAGTTTTGCCTCCTGTCATCTTTACTCCTATTGATTAACAAGTATGACATGTGAAACATGACACAGTAGAAAAAGAAATGACATTGTATTTCTGTTGCTTTTTGGCTAGTGACAGAATGAAAAGTAATGTTTCTGAATATATTTGTCAAAACATATTTGTCCCAAGGTATCTAGAAATACATTATTTGACCTGATACAGGTGATACCAAAAAAGTCTCTAGCTTTATGTATGTGTGTTTGTGTATGCTTGTGTAAGCACTTGACATTCCACATGTCACCTTTAGAATGATCAAAACCAGATTTTTATTTTTAAGCAGCATTTTTCCCCCAATTACGTTGAGAGGAGAGGTATTTTGTAATAGGATCACTAAAGACTTCACACAGCAATACATGTGAAATCAAATTACAGCTGAATACTATTTAGCAAAAAGCATTACACAAAATTAGGAAAAGGAATAATATTTCCTGTGGTTGGCATGTAGTTAAAAAATCTAGTGATGAGCAGCTTCCTGTGCTGATTTGTACAAGCAAATAAGCACCATGTGAAGTATTTCTGCAGGTAACTGATTACAAGAGAGCTGCACATCAGCCTTTCGCCTGTTAGTAAAAGTAGTTAAGGATTTCATGCACCAACCCTAAAGATTGCACAGAGCCTCCCCACCTCCCCCTTCCCAAAAAACCCCAAAACACCCAAAGAGTAAAAGTAGGAAAAAATCATTACCCTTTTTATTACAGCTCTAAGCAAACCTGCAACAATGACCAGGGTGAACATTATTCTTGCACAATCCTACATGCAAAGAAAGCCTTAGGTAAGTGACAGTTTAATGCCAGTGCGTTTTTCGCTGGTTTCTAAGTAAGAAGTTAGAGATTTGGAACATAAGAAGTTCAATTCATAGTCTTTTGTTGACTCCAACCCCATAAAAGTTTCCATAAGCATTCCCACGGCATCCCTGGAATGCTGTCAACAAACAGCTTCACCCTGCAATGCAAACAAGGCCTCCCTGCTCCCAGCCCATCCCGAGCCAGCCCGTGATAAGCTGTGCCCTGCTACAAACAGCAAAGGCTGGAAAACAGGAACAAGCAGGCAGAGTTCTTTTTCTGTGCTCTCCCTGCAGCTGTAGAGCTCTGGCCATGTCTGTGCTGCTATCACACAGCAGGCTGCAAAAACCAGCCCCAGGTTAGCACATGGCTCAGCACAAGGTAATTGGTTCTTAAGTTCACCTGTGCTTGGCTCCACGTTTCCCAGCCAGGTCATGCACACACACACACAGAGCCTCACTAATTAGAGCCTAGTTCAGATATCACTCAGCAGTCTGTGATCAAAGAATAGACTTATCTTCAGGTCTTATAACTGACCTTATGCTCCAATTTCAAAAAGTGTTCATGACCAGAAACAAAAAAGGAGGACAATGATGGTCATGTTGCAAAACAGGAGTTTGCCATAAAACTGCTCACTCACTACACTCTGACTGTTCTCCAACCAAGGCACAGGTTAGAGCATGGGACACAGACCTCCACCCCAGCCCAGACCACCAGGTTGTCACCAGCAGGTCATTTCACCTCTCAATCTCTATCTGCCTATGCACAAAATCAAGCAAAGGACATCATCTGTCTCCAGGCATTTTGCAGTGACTGCAGGCAGTGACTGTAACAACACAGCTTTACTCAAAACATATGAGACTTTTCCATTTCTCCAAAAACCTGTAGAACTGCAGTTGGAACTGGAAGTATGAGCTTAATCTCTACCCAGATTTAAGATTGATAAGTAATGCATGATTTATTGCTCTCAACACTAATGGAAGCACTTTATAAGTTCTTCTGCCTCCTAGCAGCCAGCTCACTTTAGCCTCTGGCACTTAAAAAAGGGAGAGCACTGAAAGCCTGAAAAGTTACACTGGCATCAAGCACTGCCCTGTTCTTCTAAAGGGTTAGATGTATCTCCCCATCAAAACATTTTAGTTTTGGTAAAAAATATTTGGATTAAGATACAAATGGACATTTTCATTTGAGCTAAATTCTCCGTACTGTAACCACATCTCTACATACAACCAGATTCTTGGAATCAATAAACATATTCCAGCTCTTGCAGTTTTCCTCCCTTCAGTCTCCATGGTGGCATAGAAGCCATAGAGAAAAATGGAAACTCCCATTACCAAGAACTAATTCCAGATGCCTGTAACATTAAAAAAAAAGGTTAAACTACTTCAAAATACCATATCAATTAAGTATTTGTCTTGGTGTTCCTCTCTCCCTGTCCTCAATAATTAAGAAATGCTTAGGAACTGATGTCTGGGAACTTGCCAACACAAGAACTACTTGTTTCCTGGAGCAAACGATGTCAATGGAGTTGATGAAGTCACAGCTGCATCAAAAAAATGTAGCTAAGAACAACTAAGATGTCTAAGGACAACGTAAATTTCTCAGTAACATGACCATAAGTCAGCGCAGGTTTCAGGAACTGGTGTGGATTCAGAATTTGTGAATGAACAAAGAAATTGAAGCTTCTCTCTCTTAAAAAAAAAAAAAAATCTTCTACTATGTTACTCATACTTTTTTCTGGGGCCTCATTTCCGTCACTAATTTGGGTGACATTGCTGAGCTTTGAGCATTGGTAGAAGCTGAATTTTCCTTTACAGTAGCAATCTCCTTCTCATACTCATTACAGGACTGCCCAGCACCCTGCAGGAACCTCAGACACTCTTTTGAGCTTGCTCCCTGGCTTAAGAGCCTTGCAATTCGAACATCCCAGCAGTAACCTCCACCAGCAACACAGAAAGGAAATCTTAAATTAAACATTATACAATAGCTAGACAGGAAATCCTAAAGCTCTGCTATGTCATAAAGTGAAATGAAGAACAGTAAAACTAAACCAACCTCAACAGGGATTTCCAGCAGACTCCCCTTCTTCCAGGGCACAATGCCTTTGAGAATGAAATCCACTACTTTAGAATTTTTTAATACTTCTCCCACAAATGTAATAACTTTATCCAGGGTATCAACCCTTTTCTCTATCTTTGCCAGCCTCTCCTTATGCTTGGAGGCATCTAGCTGGGCAGCTTTCATCAAACTCAACACTTCTGAGCATATGCTCTGGACGTCAGCTTGGGCAGCACTGTCCGGTACCTTCAGGCCCTTTTGCAGTGCATCTGTGTCAGCAGGAGCTGCTGGGGATACTGTGAGCTTGTTAATGCCATTTCCTACATCAGCAATGCTTCTGTCCACTCGCTGCAGTTTGCCTGTCAGGTCTTCTTGGAAATGCAACAGTTTGTCCATCTTTTCATTCAAGAGATACAGTTTTTTGTCCACCATACTTAAACCGTTCACTTTTGCAGGCTGAAACTTTGTCAGGGCGTTTCCCTCTGCGAGGTCCAAGCTCCCCGCAGACATTGTGTCCAGACAGCAGGAAGTCAAACAGATTAGGCTGGTTTTTCATTAAACATAAATTAAAAAATGAGGCTCTGAAAGTTCATCTTCTTCAGCTATTCCTATACCAGACAAGCTCACTTACTGAATTCGCTAGAACAAATCATGAGATAGCTACTGCACAAAAGATTTATTTCTGTGTTATCTATTTCTTACTGTGGGCTTCCAGTGATGGAGCCAATTTGGCACCAGACTGTGTTTTCTTGTGCCTCCTTGACGTCACAGAACCATTTAAAATTCTTTCTCGAGTGGCTGTTGATAGGCAAGCATCTTAACAGTGGCCAATGTCTTCGAAGGCCTCTGGAGGGAGGGGAATTGTTTTCATGACCAGTTTTAGTTCTGTGATAATGAAAAGGTGCTAGAACATTTCCCTTCATTAAACAGGAAAAATATAAAAGTAAAGTGGCTGGCCTTGTGCTTAAGCTTGGAAGAATTCAGCTTTGTAGCACAGATGCAGAACATCCAGCATCGATACAGGGTGCTCTTTCAGCTGGCTGGCACTTGAATTTAAAAATAGAGTACAACGAAAATGATCTGAAATACATATCTAGCACCAGCATGTCTTTGTCAACTGAAACTTCTAAAATTAAATCTTTCTCCCGGGTTATAAAAATGAACCAGGCTAAAAAAGAAATCATAATGAAGGCACAGCAGAATTAGTGAAACTATTAGCAATGAAATTATTAAATCATAAACCTTAAACGATTTGTTACTGACTTGCTCTTCACTTCTGAATCACAGCATATCTGCTACACAAACTACAATCCCTAGAGAACAGAAAGAGTCACTTCACCCTGCACAAGCTCCACTCCCACAGTTCTGAATGCTTTAGAAACATTACTGAATACACCCTTACAATCCCACACAGAAGGGGAGTCAGTTCTCTGCCACAGAGGATGAACTGTGGCATCGAGAGAGAGCAGTTTGTCCCATGCCAGATGTGACATTGTAACACGACAGTGTCTGGCTCCCCCGGGTCTGTTTGCAGAGCAGAGAGGAGAACAGTGGGGAAACTGCTGCCACAGGAGTCCTGACAGGACAATGGAACACCAGCAAAGCCCTGGCCTTTGGGATACTGAGCATCCCTCTGTCTCCAGTCCCTTCATTTTTTTGTAAGGGGCATATGGAAAGAAAATGTCACTCTTAAAGTGAATTTCCTGTATGAGATAGGACATCCTAGATATTAAAATCCTTCCCCAAAGAGTTAAAAGCATTAAAATTACCCTCTCAAGAAAATGTTGAGTCCTTACCACTGCTATAAGACAAGAATTTTTACTTTTACAGTAAAAAAAAGTGTTACATCTACCAAGGCCATCATATAATTATAGCCAACCTGGTGGTTCTGTGACAATTAGAGGCCAATAACCAGCTTTACCAAGCACAGCAAAAGCTGTGAGACTTGGACTATTCATCACCTTCATGGGAGAGTTTGAACACTAAGCAATGACTTTAGAAGAAAACTTGGCATTTCATGCCATGTCACTTCTCCTGACCAGAAAGGTATTACAAAGTCACAAGTGGTGGGGATAGAATGATGTAAGTTTTGTGATATTCCATACAACACAGTAAAACAGACAGCTCTATCTTGAAGGTTTAGGATGCTGGCAATAAATGCCTTGCAACTCTACTACGGCATTTAAATATTCAGAGTTTTTAGCCAAATGCCTCCAAGTAGTTAATTATTTCAAGTCTACAAACATGCTTGATGATAAAAGATAGAAACAACCAACATAATTCACTAAGTCAAGAGTACTTGCTGAATGTTGTCCTCTTAGGAACAAAAACAAAGTGGTAGAGTCATTAGAGTGTTGTATTTAAAGTCAGACAAGGTAGAGCAAATACTTCAACAAGGAAACAGCCGCAGAAAGTCATCCCCAGTTGCACACTCAGAACTCAAGCTGCCACCACCAGTGTGCTATTCCAGGCACAGCACATGGCCAGGAAACAACACAAATACAACCGGCCTCTGGGTGTGCTTGGGGGCAAACAGGACTCCTTCAAAACCTGGAATTGCCTTCCAATTGTTATTTAACAAGTGACAGCAAAAAGCATGAATGCTGCCCAGTTGCTACTAACTAGTGTTATTACTCATGTATCTGCTGATTTAATCCTCCTCACATACAATAGACTAGCCGTAAATGCTGTGTAAAGCACAAATGGGGGCTTAAAAAAAAAATCCCATCCCTTTCCCCCCTGGATTCAGCCACATGCACTGTGTATTCCAGCTACATGGAACAGATTTCACCACCCAAAACTGCTCACACAGAACACTGAGAGATGTTTGAGATAATGCTCTACAGAGAATTCTTGCTAAAAATGTGCAGCAAATATTCTTTGCCACTGTTGTCTGAGGAACAGGGAATATCCTGCCAGAACTGCCTCCTACTCAGATACAGCTGTTTGACTTTTCACACTACTTACATCAAACTGAGCATCCATAAACAACTGCAAAATTACAGATGGGATGAAGGACAGAGAGAGAAACCTCATTTGGACCAAAGTGAAAAGTTTTCAACATCTGTCACAAAGTTAAGGTCAGCTTTTCTATTTTCTTTTCATTTACTCCCCTACTCTCTTCCCCTTTGCACTGCTGGCAAACACAAACAGAAAAAGTGGTTCTGGCAGGTCTAACAGTTTGTCCTGCCTCCAGGATGATAATACACTCAAATACTGGCAAAACCCCTTTTATTCCTTTTGCTTTGAATTACAATAGCAGGCAATTGTTGTTCAGAATATTGATTCAGTGCCCAGTGTTCAGATCGTGCTTGAGCAGCCTGGAGAGAGTCCTTATTTCCATTGCCAATCCCAAGCCTTTCAATAGTTACCAAAAAATATGAGAAAAATCCTAAAATGCCTGACATCACAAAAAAAAGCACAGCTGTTGTGACAATGGCAATTAAACTAATTTTTTCTTTGTGAGAGCTACTGCTTATAGTGACGTTTTGCACATAGACACCCCAGCACACGGTGCTTCATCTTCAACCCCCGAATTTCAGTGTGTTGTATGAACAACAAATACCAGGGGACGCCACAGGACTTCTGCAGAGAGCAGAGCTATGCTCAGTCACCCCAGCTGGCATTGCCAAAACTGGTCTGTGACCCACAAGACTCCATCACAGTCTGGATGTAACTTGAACAAAGTTTCTGATGACCACTGATCTCCTGTGGCTTCCTGCTCATTTCTTCCAGGTAACAAAAAATGAGCTCCAGGACCTGGAGTGTGCAGTCAACTGCCTTGATTCCACTGTCTGTTGAACTGAAATGAACTTCTCTGATCCTTTTAGAATACCTCCAAGGTACCAGGTACCTCGGAATGCAGAGAAAAGGAACACACATGCTGGAGAAACAGAACTACAAGTGACCTTGAACCAATGATGCCAAAGAGATTTCTGCTCTCAAGGGGGAGAAGAGTTCATTCCTCTTTGGCTCTCACCTCACACACACTCTCCCAGTTGTGAGAGATGTCAGAAAACAAGAGAACAATTCACATTCAACCATAGAAAATCTATCATATGGCAGTTTAGTTACAGTTCCTCCTTGCTAAGTCTGACCTAAAGGAAGGAAAAAATCCTCAGATGTAGAGTGAATAGAAAACAAGAAGTAAAAAAAAAATCTACACCATGTACTAAGTGACAGCAGACTTATACCCCAAACAAGAAATGTCACAGAGGTTAAAACCAGCTGCTCAAACAGATCATCTCATTAGATTGTTGCATTGGTTCCAACAACATTGTAAAACTGGAGATGGCTGACAACACATAGGAAAATGAAAAAATAACTTTTTATATGGCCTATAAAAAGCCAAAGCTTAATAGAGAACTGAAGGGCTTTGGGGAAGATTTGCAGTGCAACAGAGTTCTAAGAAGATGGAGAACTCAATGTGGCAAAACATCAGGAGCTCACAAAAGGAATAACTAAAGCAAATAAGCTCAGAGCAATCTGGCTACATGTGATAAACACCGCTCAGGCAAAAAAATAAAAAAAACCCAGCAAATATCTTTTACATATTTAGAAACCAGATTTCAGCTTTTTCAAGTTACAATGAAAATCTACCTTATCTACATCTAATTGCTGCAGCTCATTAACATAAATTTCCTACTTTTCCCCCCACCAAATGAAAGGGTAACTGAACCTTTTTAGGATACCTAAATTTTTGAACTATTAAGCCTAGTTTTTCATGAACAGCATGGAAGGCAAACTTGTTATATCCACAGGGTAATGGTCCAGCAACAGACCAATTCTCACAATGGCAAATACAAAAGAGGCATTGGCTCTAACACAGAGCAATAGCTTCCAAAGGCAGGATATGCCATACAGCCTGGATAAATCCCTCTAGTCTAATGGTTGGCTTTCTTGCTGGGACCAGATCATCCTGGGAACTGGGCCATACCAGCTTTAGAAGGCCAAGAAACCCACATTTAATGTACCACTCATGTCACTGTTGGTTGAAATCCACCTGCCCAGTAAAAGGATCTGTGGACCACTATTGGTATCCCCAAGTGACCCTGGCATGATACAACTCAATATTGTCTCTGTCACACCACTGTGGTGCCAGGTACACCCAGCCTTAGCCACCACTGTGGAAACTTGGAGTTTCTATGTATTTAATGACAGAAAACTGGTAACACAGTAGGTTAGGAAATACCCTTGCAAGTCCTGAATTCCTCTCCCACTTCAATTTCATTATTTTTCAGACAACTGAATCTAAGGATAAGTCTTCAGGCAGGAGCACAGCCAAGGATAGGTTACTGAACCCCAGATCATGTGCACTATTGTAATGCATCTCAGTCAGGCAGCTGACAGCAGAGAGCTGAACAGATCAATTATGACATTTCATTTACATCAAAGTGATGAGATTTCTAGATAACACTGTTTACCATTTGCCCATAGTCTTTCCACCAGGTTACTCTGCCTCTCAGGAGGCCAAAAGGGCACCTGTTGTCCATCCACATTCACTCACTTGACCCCAGAGCTTAAGTTACTCACAGAAACTACATTAAGAAGCTCATTACTTGGAATTTTCATCCTTTCAATTTATTTTCTTTTGAAGTAGCTATTAAACTATTTAACTAACTTGGAGCAGAAGAGTGGTAACTGAGAATGTTTCCCTGGGGTGGTGGTAAGGATTCACCCTCCCACTCCTCCACATCCTCCAACAATGACCTCTCCTCTGAAAACTGACCAAAAAAGTCATGTTGTTCCTGCTTTCTCTGAATTTCAGCAGTTTTATACCTAATGCAGTCAGTTCCTCCTAAAGCCTGCTGATTTAAAGGGTCAGCCACAAGGGCTTACCTAGGATTCAAGAAGCCTCTTATTTACAAGATGCTTTCTCAGTACTGCTGGGAACTCAGCAGAGAGCCCTGAGGCCCACTTGACACTTGTCAAAAGCTCTTGTGTTCATGGCAGTTTGCTCAGGTACAAGTAATTCTAAGTCAGTAGGGATCTGCCACAACACAGAAGAGTAGCCCTGGCTGTGCAGTAATGCCAACAGGAACAAAATCAGTAAAAGGAAATTCTTGTCACTGAGGCGATGGGATAGGGCTCTTAGGAGAGATGTGTAGGGAACAGACCTGTTGTGTAAGAAGAGGTTATTACTAGACAGTCAAGTTTTCTGGAAGACAAACTTACATAATCCAGAGTTTGCTCCCAAATACAATAAAATCAGCACAATTATTCTTGCTGACTTGAAATTTGACTGGCCTCAAATCAAATCCCTCAGAAAAGCCTCTGCTTTGCCAGCAACATGCTTTTGTTTGAGAAGATGAAAACCCCCTAAGTGCACTGTGCTTTCTGTACTTCTGCTCCCTTCCCACTTCAGAAGATCTTCATAGCTTCAAGTCAGAAAAAAACCAACAAAAATGCACACTCAGAGCTGTACTAACTTGTTAATCTGTAACCATCATTTCCAACTTCACCTTTCCCACCACCATGACTCACAATTGTTGCAACAATATATTACACTGCTTTATTTGCTTCTTCTCTTACATTCCCATGGTTGAAAGGCAAGAATGCTGTCCTCAACCCCTCTTCTGCCCTTCATGGATACTGACTGAGGTATCATCACCTCAAGCACAATTTTACACTGCAGTGGTTTAAGTCTTTGACAGGTAAAACACACAACCACCCCAAATCATGCTGGATTGCACTGGAATTAAGTGACCCAAGTGTGGCAGCTTTGCAATAGGAAGCCTCCAGCCTCCCAAACCATCTGACTGGACTCCAGCATCCCTTGGCTACTGCCCCACACCCTTAGCAACTCCTCCCAGGTGGAGTTTACAAAAGCAGGTACTGCCATCATGTTGGGCCTTGTGTAAGCTGGAGTCTTGGTCACAGAATTTTTTCTCTCACTCACATTCCCAACCGTGTTACAACAAGCACCAAGCACTGTGGTCACTGCTCCTTGCTAATAATGGTCTTTATGGGACCTTGACAGCAAGGGGATTTTTTAAGTAAGAACACTCTTTGATATTGCTACTCCCCACTAAAAAGCAAAACACCATGTTAAGGAAATTCGAGATCAAGTGAATACTTATCTGCCCTATAATGAAGTCTTTTATGTGCTGTATTCACCTGCTGATTTAGATCTGGCTGATATTTTGCTTTGACATCATTCACAAAGACAGGACTAACCATCAGTTCAGGCTTAGTCTTGACACAAACTGCTTTGAAAAAGATTCACAATAAAAGAGTTTGTGTACAAAAAGCAGTGGTTTTGCAAACTCTTCTCAGTAATCAAAAGCTCAGATAGAAGCCACTTGCTCTCCCTTTAGGTGAATGTTTCAATGTCTGGCAAAAAGCAGAGAAATAGCTGTATTCATCTGTGAAAAACATCTCCAGCTAAACTTACAATAGCTTTCATCAGGCTGAAAGAAGTATACAGAAAACAAACAAAAGAATCTGATCTACAGAAAAGCTTGCCTAGAAGAGCATTATATCACATGCCAGTGGAATTGCAGAAAGCAACTAACAACAGGAATGAAGCTTCTCAGAACAAGGAATGAGAAAGCAATTTTTAAAGTTTATCTCCATAAAGCAGATAGCTTAAGAACAGCTGAGTGTGAATGAGAAGCCTTGAATTAGGGCTCCAGGGGTATGATTAGCACAGTGATCTATTTTTACATCTGAGGTTAGTATCTTGGTACAAATATCCAGTAAAAACAGAAATCCAGAGCACATTTGGTACAGCCATTTCCACTCCCAAAACACTAAATATCCCCCAGTGCTTCTCTGCAAGGTTTCTATCAGGACTCAGGAGGTTTTGCTTCTGAACCACCTTGCTACCTTAAATCAGCAGTCTACAGACTCCAGAGTATTAATTTTCCTCAACCACACAGACATTTCTCTGCACTCATAGGAGGCTCCTGAATTAAAACTAATAAATCATTGATTTTGGAATTCTGCTATTACATCAGTGACAAATTAATCTCCAGCTGCATTGCAGAGACAGCTGTAGTGTAAACGCAGACACACTGATTATCAGTGCTAGATTACAAAAACAGCCCCAAGTCCTGGCACCATAAAGCCAAAATCACTCAGAGGAAAGCAAGCAAATAAAAGTGCTGATAAAAGATCCAGGATATAAATGGTTTGGATTTCATATTAGTTGATACCAGAAGTATTTGTCACTAAAGGGTAGTACGGCAGTGCCAGACAGAAATTCAGTAGCAGCACAACAAGATCTTCTCAGAGCAAGAAATTAGGAGAGGAGTTAAAACACGGGGCTGGATGCTGGAAAATACTGCAGTAATATTCTGCAGAGAGGTAAGCAAGTTACAGCTGGCAAGAGTCTCTCCATACAATCCCTGAAAACGGTGAAACACAGGGGTCTCTTGCTTTTGTTCTGCCACAAAAGAAGAAATGGGAAAATTCTAACAAAGTTTGTCTGAACTGAATCCAGTGAAGAGTGAATTCTGCACTGACCATAACACAGATAAAAGTGCCTCAAAACAAGCTCAGTGGCCCACAGCAATGACTGGCAGCTTTCTACCTGCCTTACCAAGACAAGCCATCCCTGCTGGCCATGGTGACAACTGCCTCATGCAGTGGGATGACCCACAACCATTTGGTAGCTTGTGCCAATGTTTTCTGGCCCTAAACCTGATAATTCTGCATAAAGCAAATCCAGAATCAAGAAGGTCTGTCAGTCATCAAATCTGTAGCAAACTATTTTCTTTTTATAGCAAAACAGGTCAAGGAAGATGCAATTCAATCTGTGCTGATTGCTAAAGAGGTGCTGAAAATTAACCAGAACCCTGAAGCTTCCCATACTAAGCTCCTGGGCACTTCAGCTGAAACTGGGAACAGGAAACCACCAAGAAAACTTCCAGAACACAGTAATTCACAAAAAAAGGGCATTTCTTTTCAATTCTACCCAGCCCCTTACAATACCAGTGAATATGCAATGACAGTGCTGGCAGGAATCAGGTCTCTGAAGGGAAGCATTCAGGACCTGAAATCAGAAGTGTGCCTAAGATGGGTCAGTCAGAAAGCACATGGACTGCTCAAGCCTGAACAACAAAACAAGGACACAAACAAGAGAGTGAAAGGTGAGCCACAAATATAGAAGACAACAGCAGGAGGACCTGTTAGCTCCTGCTGTCTCAATTCAGCCATGGAGAAGGTGAAAACAAACCTGGATTGTAATGTCAGAGACTATATATAGTTTACTACTTTAGTTTCTGGGATATGAACTGTCTGAAAGGATACTCAATAGAGTATATTTAGACTGCAGACCACTATGGTGCAAAATTTAAATTGGAGCATATGACATCTTCCTCTTGAGTTCCCACAAAGCCTGGGGAAACAGAGTTAACAACTGAGAAGCTCAGAAATTTTTCAATCATGTGTTTTTCTAGAAGTCTCAAACCTTCAGAATGGCTTCCTTCTTCCATTAATTTCTTTCAGTCTGCCTGTCTGTGAGCTCTCCACAGCTGTGTGCACACAGACAGCCAAGAATCTGGACCCTGGGAGGGTCGTTTGGGCCCTGCAGTTCACAGACTGTCCAGGGCCTGGATCCCAGAGCTGCTCTGCTGGGGAAAGAGAGGAGTGAGTGACTCCCCAGGTAAACAGGAGCCTGAACTGCAGGTGCCAAGGCCTGCTCTCCATCAGCAGCTCTGCTGTCCAAGCATCAACTCCACAAAATGTGAGACAACTGTTTAAAGAGATTAAAGCAAAGGTAATTGTTGCACAGTGCAAGACATTTGAAAACAATCACAAAAAGTTCAAGATGTGAACCAACACTACCTGAGGAGTTCCAAATAACTCTACACAGGACTCAGAAAAAGTAACTCTGAGTATAAAAGGCACCAAGATGCTTGCCCCTCCAAAAAACCCCACAGAGTGGGATGCATACTCCCACAAACACAAATGAGGAAAGGAGCACCAAGCTTAACTTTATGTGAATGGCTAGGTGACTTCAAATATCTCATTAAGTGTCTGTGTCCTAAAAGAAGAGTCAGGTCCAGCATCACCACCAAGGCTAAAAGGATTGATGTAGGTGAACATCAAAGCTGTTCAGTTCTGGAAAGGAAAAGACTGAAGGAAGTACAGGCCTCTTGATCTTCAGGCCCATGTTAGAACACTCCTATCACTGCCTCTCCTAAGAGCCCAATTAATTTCAGAGGCAAAAAATGCCTCATGTTATTGCTTGAGCACCAATTTCCCCCTCCACTGTACCTCTGAGCAATAACAGATTTGCAATCAATCTATAAAAACACTCAGAGCATTGTTACAGAGCCACCTGGGGTTGTGGTCCTTCCACAACAGCCCAGGCAGCTGAGCCAGCCACTTGCTGGAGCAGCAGCAGCAGGCAGATGCCCAGGTACTGCACCAGGAGACTCCAACTCCCAAACGTGCAAACAACAGGGTCCCCCCTGCAACCACTGACATCAAAACTGCACACACACCCAGCAGATCCTGCTGGGACAGGCTCAGACTCGACCCATAGGCTGGCACCAGGAGAAGAGAGCTCTCACTAGGGTTAATATTAAACTTACATATTAGAGCAGTTCTCACCAGCTTTACTAAGAATTGCACACATGGTCCAAGACTATTCATCTTTGTATGTTCTCTGCTGGTCTCATCCTCCAAAAGCATCCTTCCCTTTGCAATGTTCCATGAATTTGAGTACTAGCTTTGTGAACAAAACAAAGAATGATTTTCCAAGAGATAAACATAATGAGTTTGGTAAATCAGCCAGAGTGATGTAATCCAATGAGAGACATCCAAAACAAAGTTGGTTTTGATTGTAAATGCACTGAGGACAAGGAAAATCAATAAATCAAATTAAATCTAAGTTAACTTTTACCTGTGGAAAACTTTTACCTTAACGTGTTTCCAGAAGAGAAGCACCATTATCACTAATTTTACGGAAAGGAAATTGAAGTAATGAATATCAGAGAATTACTCAGTCACCCAACAGATCAATTACAGAGAAACAAGATATTCTGAATCTCATTATAGTCTTCATTGCAAAACACTAACTCTGATATGCACAGAGCCAAGCCACAGAATGCCATGGAGACAGATAACTGCAGTACTGACTTATCTACCCCCCAAGACATGACTAGTCTAAAAAACCCTGGCTCATTTGTTTTTATGGTTCTAGGGCCACCTTCTGTAGTCCTTCTGAAAATATCTCCTGTTTGCACTCCTTCAGAAAAAAGGCAAGAGAAAATTGCATACACTTCAGGCTGTTTATTACCTTTAACAAAAAGCTGAACACAACCAATTTAAACATCATTATCTCTTCAACATGAGGAACAGTTGAGTAGTATATTCAAATTAATATACCAAAATGTTTTCCTGCTATCTTGCCATAAATAGACAACAAAACATGCAGTCTGGGATATGAAATGCGTCTGGTCTTCTGAGCCATTCTCTTTCTTATGTAATATATGATAAAAAAAATCCTATTATACTCTTGGATATTAAATCCACTACATGTCGTTACATTAGAGGAATTTAAGACTTTGGAACAATATCCTACTTATTGAAATTAGTAAAAATTTTTTCCTTTCTTCAACCAAGCCAGAATTTGGTTTATTGCTGTTCATTTGGCTCATTTACTCCACTGGTTTTTAAAACACAAAGATGATTACAAACACAAACTCTTTAAGAAAGCCCATTACAGCTATTATTGAACAAAATACATGAGGAAATCTTTTTTTTCAAAATTTTCAAAGAGAACAGTTTTAAAAACCCACAATAATTTGATCTTTTCTAATTTAAAATACAACTACTACAATTATTTTTTTAATTTCTTGAAAATAATTATATGCATATGGCATTTTTTTTAAAGTTACTTAAGTACATTTTCTGCTACTGATCTTTTCAGCTGCTCAAAAGGTAGGTAAATGTAAACAAGTTGCTAAAAACAAATACTTTTCCTAGACTTCCTACCAGGGTAGCAACTGAAACTGAACTTCACAGGTAGCTTGAAAATGCAGTGGGTTTTAATGAGTAGCTTACAAAGGTAGAAAAGCAGATTCCCATTCTCTCTTCCACGTCTGCACGTCTCTCTGCGCTTACAGGGTCTGTGCTCTGCCCATCAGCTGAAAGCTTTGGACACAGCTCTCTTTTGCTTTGTTCCCTCAGACCTTTGCACAGTGGGGTTCTGATCTCACAGCTTTCCAGGACTACCCCAGAGCACCCTCTGAAGCACTGAGTGCCCACTGCTCAAGGTGATTGCACTGCTTTTACCACAGGTCAAATGGGCTCATGCAGAATTTGGCTGCTCATTAAATCACCTCAGTGCCAGCCTGCCCAACAGAATCATTGTCTTGAACCTCACAGACATATGACAACCAAAGCAAAAAGCTGTAACAACCAACCTCCACATCATTTGAATGCCAGTCTACCATCCTATACAACAAATATTCCAGTCAGAATAAAAGTTCTAATATGCCAATGTTCTCATGAAAAGTGAATTTATTTACTAAGGCAAAGCCTGTAGTCATCATTTCAGAAACACCTCCTTGACACTGGCAGGTGTTTTGCAAGCCAACAGGCTGCACAACCTGGCCAAGAATGTCAGACACACACAGCATGTTATAAAAGGCACAGAAACCAACTGTGTGCCATCCAGAAAGTTTTCACTTTCAAACCAAGCTCACAATAAAGCACTAAAGAGTCCCCTACCGTAAATCTCTTTATGTAATCAGAAACGCAAAATCCTCCCATGCTCAAACGTAGGGATCTGTGCAGGGTAGATTCTTGATATAAAGTCCCCATCCTGTTTGGCTTGTCTGGTGGTCACTCTGGTAGCCCACAGCCTTTTACTGAATAAAGCTGCAGAGCCTCCCTGGATCTTGCTAGAATTCTGCTTGCGTGATAAACCAGGCATTTCATCTTATCTGACACTACACCAGGCATTTCAATCATTTCACTGCCTTATCAGCAGTACTAAGTTCTATCCATATCCCAGCAGTTCACTTCCTGAATCACTGATAACAGATACTCCAGGGCACAGAAACAATACAAGATGATAGCCAGACCTCTGGAGTCACTGAACAGTCCCTTCTTTGCATTTCTTTGTTCCTTCACTGATTTTCATCCAATATTACTTTGCTTTAGCTGTAACATAAGGACAGCACCTTGGCTTCAGCCAAGCAATGACAAGACTGTCATTTATCCAAGTGCTATTCTATTTTTCAGTGTCACTGATAACTGCTGCAAGATATTTGCTTCAACACAACACGAATATTACACACGTGGGAATTCCTTGTGTTTCCAGTTTCTTTAGCACAGGAATAGAGGGAACAGTGGATCAACACAAAAGGACCATTCAGAAGGGTTCATCCTCCATCAGAATTCACACACCTATTTGTGCCTTAAGTGCTGTTTCTACATCTGACACTATGCAGACAGAGCCGTTCACTTCAGTCTGTAAAACATCTTACCTACTTGCACAAGTGTACATTGCCATGAAGCCCATACAGGCATACTTGTGAGCCCCTAGATCTAGGATCTTTTAATTTTTTTCTACCTACAGTTAAATATATAGTCACAATGCACCCAAATTATGTTCCTCATGCATTTGGTCCTCAGCTAATGAATTCCTTTTTATTTTGCTTTGTGTAAAATACATTTTCTTTTAATAAGAGTTCTGACGTGTAAGTTTGCATCCATGAAGGACAAATACTCAAAGAGAACAGATACTAAGATGGTGGATGACCTAAGAAGGAAATAAGTTCAAGAGAAGTAGAGGCAAATCTCAGTTTTAATCTGTGCCTTCCTTTCCCACTCAGCCAACAAGCTGTAATAGAATTATCTCTGATTACAAGTTGCAAGTGATCTAACATTAAGATGAATCCACGAGGCATGGGTACACAAAATGACAGCCTCTCACTATGGCCCTGCCTTTGAGCAGGTGGACAAGCACCTCAGGCAGCTGGACCAGGGCCTGCTATGGGCCACGTCTTCACTGATTCAATCTCAACAGAAGTGCATTCTACCACAGGATGGGTGCACGTGCACTCTCCCCTGAAACAATCAGGTGAGCAATGGAGATAAGATACCATACCTTAATCATTATGATCTAAGAGATGTCAGGTCCTGAGGTGTGGGTACAGAGCTGGCTGCCTCTCTCACAGCAAAAACAAGTGGTGTGTTTCCAGCTGGGTTTGTACAGCAAAATAACAAATAAGCTGTTAAAAAGCAAAATGAAACCAACATAAGTACAGACAAAACTAGAAACAGGTAAGGAACTCTTGCAGGGTGAAAGCCATGGAGAAGATGGCCATGCTTGCTCTGCTGCAAGTATTTTTTACTGCCTGGCAGGGAATGTTTTTCAGGCTATTCAACAAACAAGTGAACAGGGGTTGCCTGGTGTACAGGATGACTTGAGCACAGCTCACAGAGGCAAGATAATACTACCAAGATGTTGATAGTGTAACATCCTGCTTATGGGATATAGGCAACCTGAGGATGTCCCAGATGTTGGATTTAAACCTCCAGAAATGTAAGGCCAGTCTCAACTGTCAGACCCCTGCATAAGTCCTAACTCCTTTTTTGCGCCTTGGCTTTCCCACCTGTAAAAAGGAGTTAAACCTTTCCTAGCTCATAGAATATTTTTACAGCTTTAATATTTATTATTACCATTCTGTCCTTTTAAAGGGCAAAACTAAACCATAAATTCTATGTCAAAACTGCCCCAAAATTTTTAAGACACATGAGCTTGGTGTATGCAGTGGCACAGGAATACTGGTGCCCTCTGAGCTGAAAGCCCTGCCCCTGCTGCCAAGCCATTCCACATGGAAAGGGCACAAATGCTGCCAGCCTTGTGGCAGCACCTGAAGCAGCACTCCTGGTACTGGGAACACCACCCAGAGGTGCTCTCAGTGGAGCAGGAGATCATCCACATGGGCATCAAGCTCTTGAACATGGCCTTCAGCTTTTTCATTAACACATAACTGTGGGAATTAAAGACTCCCATTCCAGTACCTAAGAAAAGAACAAATATTAGAGTTTTTCAAGAGGTGCAGGGCTTAACAATGACCTTAGACCCAAGGGAGGGAAAGAAGTACTTTTACAATTTGTGATTCATTCCAACAGCACAAATAACCATGCAGTTAGTGTAGATTTAGTAAAGAGACACTATTACTTAACGTGGCAGCAGAGGCATGTACAGCATGCAAGCACTGTGCCATGGAGGAAGGCTTGCATGACAAAGAGAATCCTTTAGAAACTTTGGCAAGAACTCTGGAACGAGCAATGCTCAGCCTGCAACCTTCCATTAGCAGATCTAAATACAGAATCACAGTGTAAAACACCACCTTCCCGCAGTATTTTCACTAATTAATATTAAGAATATAATTATCACGATGAGTTTCACTGATTGCTTTTTTACCATTTACGTTCTGAAAAATAATTAATGTGGAGCTTCTCTCTCCCCCAGTGTAATTTCCAGTCTCATAATGTCAGTTGTGGACTGTGTGATGCTGTGAGTTTTAAAGGCAATAAATTAGTAGCAACTATAGAACTTTTAATCCCCACAGAAATAGTCCATTTTCCACAAAGTTAAATGTATTGCTGTAACAATGGACACAGGGCTACAGTTTTTTCTAGTACCTGGGTAAAGCCTAATGGATTTTACATATAGGGAAATACAGAGCTTGGTGCCTTGCCCTAAAATACTGTGAGCTAGAGGTAAGGAAAGTGATCACTGAGTATAGGCTTTGTAGGTGTCACAAGACACCATTAACTTATAGAATAAATGCAGAACTTTACCAAAAATCATGCACATAACATCCAACCAATGAAATCAAGATCAAGGTTAGTATTTTGGCTTTTAGAGGAATTCTTCAAATCTGCTATTCTTACACTCCAAAATGCCTCTTTCAAACTAGAGAAGTTAGCAGCCCATCAGTGCATTTGGAGCACAGACCAAGACAAGGGAAGAGGTAAAGAGGTTATTAGAACTGGATTTCCCAGGGAGCTGCTGACACATTTGCCAACTCCTGCACTAACTAACAGAGTAAGGTGAAGTGGCTCAGCATTTTTGAGGTGACCTCTCTCATCTCCCAGCACCAGCCTCTGTGAATTAGGAGGAGATGTATTGGTCCACAAACATCCCATTTCCAGGAAATCTATAATCTAAACAACATTACTTAGATCAAATGGTTAATACAAAGTATCTTTCTTCCTGGAAATGAGGGGAAGCTTTAATCACTTGGCACATTTCTTTTACACACACTTAAGGGTAATGAAATCACATAAGTATTTTAGAACCTTTTTTCATTAATAATCAGGGACAAGGAGCTACTAATACTGATGTCACCCAGTCTAAGTCACCGTGACTATGCCCTAAACAACTAACTGAATGCCACCAGTTCTCTTCCAAAGGCACTTCCAAACTGCACTGATAACTTACCCTTTCATTACGCTTCCATCCATGCAACAAGCTGGAGCTGAAAGCCAGCATACAGGAGTGTCCCGAGGGAAATGCACACAGAATCAGCAGGCAGGGTATTGATACCAGCAATGTTCAGATGCCCTTCTGTGTCTGATCAGGACAAGTATTCAGGAGCCTGTGAAGACTTTGACTGATGAGGCATTTCCTGAGAGCAGTCAATTCCTGGTTGTCTCTGTGCCAGTATTAGCTCATTTCTAGAGTCGCTCCACTCACAATGGATTAGTATTAAAGGACAGGTCTGCAAGCCTCCCCATCTCATTAATATTCATTTTATATTTTAAATTCCAGTTACACAAGGACTCATGCCCAAGGCTAGAAGCCTCATAAATTATATTCCATTTTTAAACCTGCAGCATTCGCTCTCGTTGTTTCAGAAGGAAAACACTAGCAGAGACAGCTTTGGGCAGGCTGCTTTTGTTTAAAAGAATACTATGTAAAGCCCTGCTTTAACTTCATTAGCCCACAAAGATTTGCACTACAACGAATCCTGCCTGCAAAGCACAAATACAATTGCCAGCAAATTTTTATTCTTGCATTATTCTGCTTTTGTTCCAGCTGACAAAGTGAGTGTGTATAATATCTGCAGCTGAATAAACTCACAAAAGGCAACTTACTGAGGGAAGACTTGAAAATAGCTACAATCACCATAAAGAAACCAAATTAAGAGACAAAATGACTCAATATGTACTTTGTCTCCCAGCAAATACGGGTGGGTGATTTAGATGATTTTGCACGGAGAACTAACACATTACACAGCAAACCTGGATTTGATGGTCAGAAGAAAGGTCCCAAGGAGAACACATTGAAGTCTTCTCTGTAAGGATGGGGGCCAATGTTTGGGTAGCATTCTCTTCCTTCTGTGAAACACCAAGCCTTGTTACACAGGTCACCCTGACAGCACCTGTACCCTTCTAGTCTCCACTAGTGAAGAATGAACAGCAAAAGGAAGGACAAACTTTTCTCATTTTACCTTTACATAAAGTTGCTGCAGCGTAGATTTGATGTTCAAAAGCCTATTACTTTAAAACATGGACAGGTAACTGGAACCAAAAGTATTTGACATCATTCTTCTACTTGCCTTCTAAAATGCCTTCAGCAGGGAGAGGAGCAGACCAGGCATGGCTGTCACTCGCATGGGATGACAGATTTTTATCAAGCTCCTACTCTGCAGATGCACTATCCTGTCGTTTTTATAAAGAATTAACACATATCCTCTTGCCCATTCTGAGGCAGTCGCAGAGTTGGTAATTACAGCCTCTCATTTAATGGTTCATTAACTAGAGGAGACATCATTTAAGTGAGCAAGCCCCATAAAGTACACATGCAGCACATGAATATACACGTTGAAATCAGAATTATAGAATCCTTTAGACTGAATTTGAAATTCAAAGGTAAATACTTTAGCTGTATTTTAACTTTGGCAGGCTGGATTGATGACTTTTTCCCCCCTGTCTTTGAATCAGTGTCCCCTAACTAGATGCATTCTAGCCCTCAAAAACCTTCTTCACAAGATGTTCCCCCATTTTGACTCAGTCCTGAAAAACACAGATTGACACTCTCAAACCCCACTCGCAGTGGTGGAGGGATCTTGTTCACCTTCCTTATGTCTGAATCTGTTCCCAACAGAAAAGCCTGGTAAACTCACAGCTAAGGAAACAGATGGGGAAGACTCAACACAAGAACAAATGAACCCAGCCTCTGGAGAACTCCTTTTTTAAACCACTTAATTTCTAGGTATAAAGGAACTGCTCAACTCTAGGAACAGCTGGAGTAGCAGTATCCTTACTATTTACAGATGCAGCACCCCCCCAAACTGCCCTGCTGCTCCTCACAGCTCCCAAGGGCTGATACAACACACAGCTTCCCTCAGTGATATGCTGCAGGTTTCCACATCACTCTCCCAAACAGCCTGAACACACTCATTGTTAACACTCATCATCAGACCCTTCTCCATTCTCTAGCAAAGTCCAGCTTGTCTTTTTCCTACCCTCTCCATTGCTGGCTTATTCTCTCTGGTCCCTGCCTCCCACTCATGTCCGGAGCAAGCTGCAATCACCTTCCTGCCTTTGCTATATAAGGAAACCCCACTGCAGCTCCAGTGCTGGCTAATAAGGAAAACTGCACGCCTGAAACCCCAGAAACTGAGATTACTGTACTCCTAATACAGTCACAGTCTGACAGTGGCCTTTTAAGTCACTGTGCTTTTGAGTATTACTGCAGTCACAGAGTGCAAGCTGTCAAAAATCCATTAAGATATCACAGCTTGATCAGCAAAAAAGCACTGGTAAACTGACAAGCAGCAATCTACAATCAGAACTAATCAATCTAATATAATCTCAACCCACTCGTTAGTCTCAAAAACATAATTTTTATGACTTTCTCAGATTCCCAAAGTTCAAACAATGAATCTTCTTGTTTTTAAGGAATGCATTTGTAACACAGGTATTCAAAATAGAACATGTCCCCTGCTCTTAAACATTTGCTGTATTTTTATTTTCGATCTTTCTGTAGCTGGTAGGAATAGGGTTCTGTTCATTTGGATTTCAAATTCTTGTAACACATTAACAGCCTACTGAAGATTTTAGAAGACAAAATATTTGGAGACTCATTTTCCTATGTACTATAGCTATCAGTCTCAACCACTGAACAGTACAAATTGTTCAAGCATCTGTTTCCCCTTCCAAACTCCTTTAACCTTTTATTTTTTTCCAGAACTACATTTAGATGCACACACATGAGCTGTAAGCAAACGTGAGCTTCCCTGTTGCTAAGTAACTGTGTGTCAGAGCCAGCCCTGCCACTGTTGTAAGCAACAGCACCACAGCTGCCAAGTTTGGATTTTGGTCAGCGTCAAGAAATGTAAGCTAAGTATTTTGGATGAGACTCCCAATCTTCTTAAAATGGGTGTGAGCAACAATGAAAGAAAAATAGATCTTGAGATGACCAGACTCGTGAGTAATCCTAATGTTTCCCTATCAGAACACTTAGGCTGTATTTCAGAATGCAGCTATTAGTATTCATCTAAATTAGGCTTCTTGCTCAATTTCCACTCAGCCCATTATACACTGCTTTGAAGTATTATTTTCAAAACATTCCTCTATGTAAGTGTTAGAAGTAATAATTGTCATCATTCAGCTAAATAAAAAGTTTGTTTTAAAAATGTCTTTTTGAAAACCTTTCACTGGATGTCAAGACCTGCCACTGGAAAATAATCTTAAGAGTAAATTCTAATGGTCATCTTCTAATCTTAAGATAGATTTGTCTACACAGTTTGGTAGGGAATTCTACTTAAGAAACTAACTTAAAACCTTTTTTTTTTTTTAATTGTATGTTTGTCAACATAATCAGAGGTAAAACTACCCCAGGACCAGGATCCAAATCAGTACTAGGCCAAGACTCATTATATCTCTTTCTTAAGCATTTCCTAACTTACTGCACCATTTTTCCTTTGGAATTGCTCTGTTAATTTTCCAAGATGACAGGAACCAATCTTTATCCTCCACAGTTTCAGAAAGCTACACTAAAAGACACTTATACCTTCAGCCTCAGTCCACGGTTCCCTGGTGAACTTAGACAAATTGAGCCTTATTCCAATTTCATTCACCTGAGCTTACACACCAACATTTCAGTTTTAACAGTACCCAGCTGAAAGGCTCATGCAAAATAAACAGCTGTTCTTTTCCAGAGCTTCTCACACTCGTGCCTTTCCTCTGACTCTGTCTGTATAACAAAACCTGTACCACCTCCAGGACACTGTGTGTGGTTTCACAGATAGATTTAATACCTAGTGCACTTTTATGCAGGTTATGACAAGTCTAGATCTAAAGATTCCTGAACTCTGCTGTTAATAAACTGCATGCCATTCCTTAAAAATAACCATTCACACATCAGAATTTTTTGTTTGCTGAAGAAGTCACCAATAAATGCTACTTTCACACTACTTTTTACAACTGCGCCAGTAAAATCATGTATTCATTTTACTGAAAACCAGAACTCCTGGGTCACCTCTTGCCCCAGCAAGTTCACTGACCCCGAAACACATCTTTGGTGTTGCTGAGAACCAGGACCTGGGACCCAGAGCACCTCCACAGCAACCTCTCATCAGTACACCTGCTCACACGGCCACACACACATACACACACGTTTTGCTCCACAGCTTCTCCAAATAAAGCAACTCTGACCTCAGTCTGAAGATTTCTCTTTATTAGCATGATATTTTCCATTAAATATTCATAAGCTGTTTTTTCCAAGACAAAACAGAAACCACTGAAACTTGGTAAACTGCCAGTCTATCAATATTTGTACTTTTGGTATCTGGAACACTCACTGTTCTTCATAGCATTTTATGGTACTCAACATTGTCCAGGATTGAAAACAGTATTTAATTCTTAACCCCAATTAACAAAATTAGTAAGTTTTAATTGAGAGAAATAACACATAGTAGGAGACCAAAGGCAGTAAACTAAGATAAAACTCAGTTTTGACATAAAAATTTAAGTAGTACCAAGAAAAGCAGCTTGGGGGGAGGGGGGGGAGTGAGAGGAAGATGAAGATGAAGAAGAGGCACCTGACCTTTTCCTGGGGAACTGCTGCATGATGACACCAAATGATCCATGTGAACCATATTCTGGGCTTGAAATTTTAAACAACTTTGGTGAAAGCAGGTTTAAGTTTTCTTCTGCAGAAAAAAGGAAATACAGAGATTCATCCACTTTCATTGCCTCCATCCTAATCAATTCCTTGCCTCTTACTCAGATGGCACATCCCAACCAACAGCTGGCAGCTGTCAAAAAACCTTTTAAAGTAAATGCAGGAAAAAAAAAAACCCCAAACACTTTAGTACATCGATCCACAGATATTTTCAGCTCATTATGAACTCACAATACCTGTAGAAATCATGCCATAATACAGAAAAATTTATCATCTTCATCTCAACCAAAAAACCTGCTTAATCATTTTTAACTTTGGGGTGACCAGACCTAAAATTCTGTAAGTAATAGTTTGTTTTAAAAGTGATAACCTAAAAAAAGAGGAAATAAAATTATTCCATTATTATACAGAGCTGTCCTAACACCACTGCAACCAAAGTGGCAACCTCCATAAAGGATAGGCAAATAACTGGGGAAAGCAATGCTTTGGAATGATGCAGTTAGATTTGCTAGATGTTATTTGCCAGAATCCACGGCAAAATTAGTAAGAAGCCTGCTACAAAAAAAACTTGACAGCACTGTCAATACTTTGACAGAAAAATTGCTTTTAGACTCACCTGAAAGGTTGGTTGTTAACACTGGCTCTGCTGTGTTTCCATAAGCAAGAAGTGAGGCACAAGAGGAGATCTGTGGAGTGAAACAAGTTGGTACTGAGAGCCCAACACCTGCTACACATAGTCCTGGTTCTGCAGACCAAACACCCACTGACAGCTAAGAACCTTCCAGGTCAATTTTCCTGTAAAAGTCATTTCCATCCTGCTCCCCAAGACTACTCCATGATGCAAATCTGAGCACTGGAAGTACAGTGTACAGTGGGATTTGCTTGGAACACACACTCCCCATCCAAACAAAAGCACTTGCACAGATGCACCCAGAGCTTACAACACACCTGCACGTGTTCATGCACACACAGGGATCCTTCCCAAAAACAGCAGCTCAAACAGGCCCAAACTAACCTGTGGTTTAACACAGCCTTCTGGTTGCGTTGTTTAATCACAGGTTGGCAACGCCTCACAGGGTCTCAGAAGTAAAGCACCATGTCCTGCTAGGCAGTAAGATACTAAACATCCTTGGTAGTGCAGTCCAAGATACAAGGAACAGACACAACACTGTTGGCAGCCTACAGGATCACTGTTTCACTCTAAAACACCCCAAAACCTAGAAAAATTGAAAAAAAAAGAAAAAAAAATGGAAAGCCAAAAACACTATGTAAAACCAACCCAAAGACCTTGTTTGGGAACTGATACTCAAAGCCAGTATCTCATTTTTAGTCTCTCTCTCAATAAATCCTGTCCAACCACAGGGCAATGATAATCTGCAAAGTATTCCCCAATACCTTGTTGCAATTTCAGCTTTTTTAAATCAACCGTAACAGTATCAGAACAAAAATAACTGGAAAATTTTAAAATGTTTGTAAAATTTGACCAAAGAAAACTTACATATGTGGAACTTCCAGGGGAGATGAGGAGTTTCCTTAAATTATTTTCTATTTGATTGCCAATTTAAAGTTCAGAATTCTCTGGTCCTGACAAATTATCCAACTCCACCAACCCTCGCAACTTAAGAACTGATGTCCCACACAAGTGATGAAGCAGTGTTTCAGTGCAGCCAGTAACACTCATTAGTAGGATTTTAATTTCCCATGTTAGGTAGGAGTTGATGTTCTAAAGAAAAACAATCTTTCAGGTTGCGTTCACTGAAAGTTTAACACCACCCTCTTCCTGGTGCCCATGGTGAGAATGCCTGAACAACAGTGAGCTGTTCGGAATACGGCTGCCATCTAGGAGCAGAGCAGAGGAAATGCAGAGAAATCTCAAGCCAAAATTTGAACTGTGAGCCCACTTGATGGCCAGACATACTATTACACAAAGCTATAAACACTGGAAGCATAGATCTTCAGTGAAAAAAAGGAAAAGAAGTGGCAGAAAGACACTTGTTAAATAGTGGTTTACAAAGAGGCAGTCCCCAGTACAATCCCAAACTATTCAGTTCACAACAAAAAGTTTATCCAATAAGGCAAGTTAACAATGTACAGAGGTACAGTGGTATTTCACTTGATCTTCTTTTGTTCATTAAAAAACTGCAGCCTAATTAACTTTTTCTGAAAGACTGTTTTTCTGTGGGAAGGTTGCATGCTACAAAAAAAGCAGTGAAACAAATGAAGTCAGCCTGAACCAAAATGACAGTCAAAGGCAGAGCCTAAAATCTTACACTGAAACTAGAGTCACAAAAAACAGCTTCACGCAAGCAACTTCCTGAAGCCTTACCATATTTATTCTTGCTTCTCAGAAACTACACAGTTTCCAAGCAAGTCAGAGCTGCAGTACATAGAATTTTACTCTTTCATCATTCAGATGTCACTGGCTTTATTTTAGTTTCATAGACCAAGAACAAACACAATTTACAATTATAATCCACAGTGAGTTGCCAGCGTTCCATCCATGGATCATCTCTAACACACAAAAAGCAAGCTCTTGAGATCCATCACATTGATGCCTATTTTGTACAAAGCAGACTCTCCAGTTAACTAACTGATTATGCTCCAAGAAATCTATGTCTTGGCACACTATAGTTACCCAGGCTTTTGGCACACTATAGTTACCAGGGCTTTTGGAAGAGGCCAAAATGTCCTGTCTACATAGGAAAAAATTGCTTGTTTCTGGTTAGTGGGAAGAGAAAGTCACGTTTTTGGCTTTGCCAGATCCCCTGGCAAAGATCCACTCCCTCCCTAGGGTGCTTTCAAGGCTACCTGCTTCCACCACAGCTTTCTCAAAGAAACTGGAAGCCATCAGGGAAAGTAACATGAGGATATGTGGGAAAGAGCTGACAAAAAAGACCTGGGGAATACAAAGGGTACTGTTTCAGGAGAGCCTCCACCAGTGAAGGAGAAAAAATGGCCTTGCATATTTGAGAGGTACGAACATGTTTTTCAAAAGTACTGATTAGCATCAATCTAAATGCAGAAATTAACTTACAATTTTGTCACATTCAACAACATTAACTTAGTCTTGTGACAGTAACGAATTCCATGTGCAGGAACATAAAGAAATAGAGACCTGTAGGAAAGCAGGTCAGAGCACCAAAGAGACTGCCTTGGCAGCCCCCTCTGTCCCTTCCTAACACAGCACATTTCATTCCAGAAACAGAAGCAACACCAGCCTGATCATATCCCTAAGTCACAACTTCCCTTTTGTCACCGTGACTTTAACAACTTACCAAGCAAACATATTCTCTGTCCTTACTACTGGTTTCTGTGACAGACTACAGCTCTGGGAAGCAGAAGTTTAATGATGCAGAAAAGTTGGTCTTGTGTTTGCAATTTCTCAATTACTGGAATAAAGACAAATGTGTATTAGTGGCTTAAGCACATTTCCACACCATCTCTCTCATCCAATGTTTATAAGGATGCAAATTATTCCTTAGGAAGAATTAAAAACCACTTCCCATGTTTCCTACTTTTACTCACAGAGTTTGCATGTGATCAATGCCTTGTAGCTTAACTTAAAGCTATCACAGCTCCTTCTGTTAATCACTAACTAAAAACCAGCCAGTGTTTGATAGTCCAGCTTTATTAATTAACAGCTTGGCCTCCACCCAGAGATCAGTTCTGTAGCAGAACTTCAATAGGCAATTCTCACTACTCAATGTGATACTGAAAAGCACCAGTAATACTGAAGAAAAAGACATTTAGTTGCACTTCTCCTCCTAGAAAAGAGCAAATGAAAGGTGACAAAACCCCAGTGTGTCAGATTTTATTAATGTAATTACCACCTACATCACCTCCCTCAGGATTTTACATAGCTTGAGGCTTTGGGGTTTTTTCTTGGTAAAACAAAGCCCCCATATAGTTACTAAAAGAAGAGTTTTAGTTCCAATTTAGTTCCAATTGCACTATACCACTTTAAGAAAGACTACTTTGTGGAATATCTTCCCCAGAACTATTTCTATCAAAACAGCTCATTTTTACACACTCAGGTGGACTTGACTTTGGTATTTACAGCCAGCAACCCAAACACAATACCAATAAGAACTATGCTTTTAAAACACAGACATAAAAAAGCTATGGGGAATAAAAGGAGCCACCATATCCTCATGTTTTGGAAATACCAGTCACAAGATGCCAACTGCAGATCTACATTTCTGGTGTCTCCTCCTCTCCCACTCCAGTAAATAATGGGCCAAGAACACACCAGCCAGACAAGGCAGATACTCAGCAAGTAATTGTTACAAAACAAGTGCTTGGCTCTCAAACTTCAGGAGTCTGACCCCCCAAAGTATATGGTTTTTAAAAAACAGCTCTATGTAGCAAGAAATTATTTTTTAGAGATAATTAATAAACAATATGAAGTTGTTTAACAAAATAATTTCCCCACATTAAACCACTTTAATTTTCTTCCTACCAGAATTATATCACACCTATTAAAAAATGTAAAACTGAAGTCATACCTAGGATGAATACCAGATTTATAAGAGGATTAAAACCAACAAACCCTGAGTATCACAAATACACTTAATTCTCAGTTCAATAAAATATTGGAATATCAATTTATTAAAAAGTTATGTGAACTGTACATATGTAAACTGCAATATAGCTGAAAATCTGAAATATATAATTTTAAAGGAAAATTATTTATTTCTGAAAATATTTAAAATATTGCATTTCTGGCAGCAAATTCAAAAGAAGTGCTCTGGAATGGGTGCAGTCTCTCTGTGCATTTGTCTAGCATTTGTCTTCAAGGTGTAAAACATATTTGCTTTCTGATTTTTCACAGCACAATCTTGTGACCACTTTCTTTCTGACTTGTAGAGATAGAATTCGATTTCCAAGAACAGGAGTAGAATTTTAACAGGAAATGCTGTGGTCCTTGCTGGTGCAGACAACACACTTTCCGAGAGTCCACGGCACCTTGGAAATCTGCTAGCCATCCTGCATAACACTGCAACAGATTGTGCTCACAAGTTACAGAATAAGTCTTTGATTGATAATTTTTCTGTTTATTTCCGCCAAGGCTACTGAAAATACGAAGGCCTTTTCATCTGAAAGGTTAGCATACATGTCAACTTCTTTTTCTTGTTTCTCTGCAGAAGAAAAAAAAGTCACTATTAGAAGCTTTTTCCATTATTTGAAGTTATTGCAAGTTACACAGAAATTAATAAATTATGTGAAGTAGTGGAATAGAAGTTAGACAACCAACTCCTACACACAGAGGGAGTGAGAAAGAGGGAAGTAATGGATGCACACAAAGGTGCTGGAAGAGTCACAGAACGAGTCAGCCAACCATGACTAAATTTCTCTTCTTTAATAATGAAGGAAGAATGAGTCGCTAACATAAACAAGTACTCAAGTGTTCCTTCAGGTTTTTTTTTTGTTTTAGTGGTTTGGGTTTTTTTTCTTTTACACGAACACCTCCCATCCAAGAAACAAAGTTATGTTACAATATCCTCATTAAACACATTTGCCCCCTTACTTTACAACTACATGAAAGAAACTCATGAGTTTAATGACTGTGTCAAAGGCCAAAGAGCAGATACTTGGATGAAGTCAGGCTCCAAATTTATCATCATGCACATTTCTGGACTTTCTACACTACAGACTTTCCTCTTATCCCAGATGTAGAACAATGCTAACACCACACTGAGCAAGTAAAAGCCCATGAGTTCCTGTGCTGATGTTGGCTTGCTTCAATGCCAGACACACAACAGGAAGCCATCAAAAAGTTTACATATTGCAGTGCTCAAACTAAGTTACACTACAAAAATTCATTAAACAGTACAATTTGAGAAATACCACTTTCATAAGTACCACCTCTTCCAGATCATGAATAGCTCTATCCCAGTTTAGCTAGCCAAAGGTAGCTGACATGAATTGTTAAGAAAATAAAGCCAACAAAGAAACAGTTTTGTCAACAGAAGACCAGGCTTGCAAACACAAGGAAGACAGAAATATGTTCAGAGCTTTCAGCTGTGGAACTCCATTTCTAATCCAGGTTTCACAGTGGACTCATTACCCCTCTGTCTCACTAACACACAGTCACACATGTTCACTCTGGCAACTGCTCCACCAAGACACCTGAACTAGCATAGGAAAGCCAAAGAAAAGGCAGAACTGGAAAATAATGGAAAGCACCATAAGGTAAAAAGAACCCAGTATCTCCTATATCCACCTACCCACACAGTTATCCTTTGGTGGGTGCATATTCATAACAATGGTTTTAGAGTTGGCTTCACATTTGTGTTACAGCTATAGAGAGAATTCCAGCAGATTGCCTTCCACTTGTGCTAAACGATTACGTGGGAAAACCTCAAAAGTCCTTTACCACTGCGTTCTGATGTAATACTGATACAGAAAGAGCAGAAACCAGCTTTTTGCTGACTTCCTGGCTATGCAAGACAATATCCTCTCGTGTATCGAGTTGGAAATGAGTTTGAAACCGAGTTTTGCTGCAAGTTCTACCCCACAGTTTAAGACAAATCAGTTTCTGTATGTACACTCTGGGTTGCTCCACTTCCTCCTTCTCACCATTTAAAAATTAACAGTGCAGGGAGTTGTTCAGAGCACAGACACTACACACACTGGTTATTCCACATTAACCTCTTCTATTTTCATAACTAAGCCCCACCCCTTGTTTCATGCTTCCTGATCCAAACAAATCCAGCCACAACTTGAATGTATCAGCACACAGCAAAATTAAAAATACTCCCCTTGTACCACACCCTGGTTGCTGTTAACAGACTGTGGACTTCTTAGTTTCCCTTCCTCCCTGTCCTTTCAGATCAGTCTTATCCTGAGAGACTTCAGTTTACTGAAATCTTGGTATCAAAGAGTATCAGGGATTAACACAGGACCATTGTAGTTCTCATCAGTAACAAGTGAAGAGCTCACAGCTGCATGACATTTTATCATACACTATGCATAGGATACCATCACTTAAATACACACACCGAAAGCTTCCCACTTCAGTCTTATCTGAGAGTAGTTTTGACTCATTTCTCTATTATGAGCAAAAGAAAAATGGTATTGTGTTTCTGTAAGATAGTAAGACATTAAATACTAAGAGGTTTGTTATACAACTGAGAGGCTATTTAGGCAAAAACAGTTTTTCTGGAGCACATCTCTTGCATCCCCAGATCTCTTGCAACCCACTTACACTACAGCCCTTAGAACAGTGATTATGTGCCAATCACACAGGGACCTCCCCCTTCACAAATTTTGTATGGACTCATTTTTCAAGGTAGAAAGCTACTTCAAATATGCACACTGGGCAAGCAAATGTTTGGGTAATGAAGCTGAAAATTACTGGAAAAAGAAAACTTGCATCAAGAAAATGTACTCAGCTTAAGTTTTATCAGGATACTGAAATGCATGTATATACCTTTATGAAGATTTGTCTTGCTAAGTAACAAGTCTGCTTTAGCAAGTCTACAGACTACACTTACTGAGACTGACTTGCTGGTAATCTCTTTCAGAATAGCCAATACCACTTCCTCCAGCATACAAGAGCTTTTGTTTGCTTTAAGACAATCAGGGGTATTACCCAGATAACAAGGCAGCCTGGGAACCAGTCTAGCTGTGTGTCACAGTGCCACACAGTAAAACAAAGAACACATCTCCACAACAAAATCAAATTATTATGGAGAGTTTCTATTTTCAAAATACATTGTAGTACATCTGACGAAGAAATTAGGTGACAATTTTTACAAGCCAAGCCTGTAGGGAGAAGTTCCTACTTCCCAGGGTCATCACATGGCTCTGAAACATGTGATAGGATGATTTTCTGGGTCCCAGTACTGCCATATCCCCTCAATATACATCTGCTTCCTCTTTCCTCCCCCTCCATTCCTTCTTGCTAAATCTGCAGAAAAATAGCTTGCTTAAAAAAGCCTTTTTGATTATTCTATTCTTCTTAATTGCTGCAGCTCTTTGCTCTAATGTGAGCCAGGCACGAAGGACACAAAAGAACCACTCGAAGGCACAGACATAACTGGGAACAAGCACACTGTGTATGGGAGAGGAGCACGACAAGCAAGGAAGCAAAGCTACAGATGTCATGAGAGTCTCCTGGAAGGAAATTTTCAGAGCTGGATGGTCTTCAAATGTACAGATAACCTCTTCTTCCATATTATTACAGCTGAGGTGTTTTCTGTCTGCCTGTTTCTCCATTTACAAATACATTAGGAACCAACTATTTAAACACTCATGCAAGCAGTGGCTTCTTTTCAAGTCTTTGGAGCCAAAGGACAGCACAACCTCTAGTGGAAAGTAACATGTACCCAAAATATCCTAGAGACATTCAACAGGCAAGGAAATAAGATACTTAAAGTTTAACACACTAAGCTGACATCATCTTGCACTCCAGAGCTGACTTTCAACACCAGACTGGCTGCTACAAGGACTAGCAAGCACTCACACAAAAATCACCTTAATTGTAGTAGAATTACAGTTGCTTAATATACACAAACACCACTATCAAGCAGCAGGTGTGGTAAAGGAATAATATTTCAAAAATTCCCACTAATTACTCCACACATAGTAGTATCAATTTTGCATGCAACTTGAAAAGGGAGAAGTCAGTGTAACCTTATTTTAGTAATTACTTACAAAAGGATGAGTTCCCTGCTGAATTTGTTTTTATAGTCATGACAGCCTTATATATCAATTTTTTTTTATTCTGCCTGATAACCACTATGGTGGTCTAATCACACTATAGTCTGACATAACCAAGTCTACTTACTCCTGAACAATAAGATGTGCTGCACCACAGCAAAGACTATGACAAATGGACATGAGCCCAATCCCTGCACTAGCTCTGCACAAGATGCTGAGGAAGAAACAGGCAACACAAGATCAAGTAAAGGGGATGGTAAAAACAGCACAAGATTATGAAGGCAACCTTACCAAGTGAGATTCAACTTTAAAAAAAACACCAAGAAGAGGCACATCACACACACTCTTTATGCAAAGATCCCACTAGATCCATCCATATCACTACCTGAGTTTTCTACCTCAAAGCACTGGAGTACTGTTACACTTCAGAGTCTGCAGCAAGAGGTTAGAAACATTCAGCCTAGTTTTGGATAGGAAAACATGTTCTCTAAATATCCCTCCTTCTGTCAAACTCTTGCATTTTGGAAACTATAAGACTTGTCTACAGAGAATTAATTTTTTCCTTTGGTTGCTTAGGTTGCTTTGGTCTTTGTCAGGGGACAGGAAAGAACATTCACTTTCATAGGGCAACTCAACCAGCTTCCTAGAATTTTAAAATCAATGCTGTTTGTGAACTAGACTGGCAATTAAATGCCTAGAAACGATCCTAAAGCTACCAGGCAAAGTCCATCTTGGGTCAGTAACAAATAGAGAAGCTACACACATCATTAAATCCTATGCAGTAGTGAAGAGATTAGGTAGCACAAGCACACTTCTATTACAGTAAAATAATTGCCATCTGGACAATAAACAGAAATGAAATTCCACCTCCTCTTCTTACACTGAAAAACCCCCAACAAATCCAAATTTATACTTGGTTTTTACGTTAAAGAAACATTAAGAAAGTTTTACATTAAACAGCAGAGATATCAAAATTGGTTTTGAAAAGTCAGAAATTAAAGGAATTTTCAACATGGATCAACATCCTTTTTTTTTTTGTAAGGTGGAAGGGAAAATGTAATTGTATTTCTGAGTCATGCCACAAGATATACTTCAAGGCTTCAGGAGTTTTTAGAAACAATACCTTCTGAATATTTTTATGAAGTCTTGTTATTCCCTTTTTATCTCTCTTCCAACCTTTTTAAGTCCATGCTAAGTTTTGGATTCATAATTCACATCTAAAATTACTATCTCCAAAAACACAGCTAGAAAAATGCAGTGTAAATAAGCTCTTAAAACAAGAGGAACCCAAAGTGACAGTTACATTCTTGAGGGGGTCTAGAATTACTCTAGTCAAGTAACAGCCTTTTACTGTATAATGATTAAAAACAGCAGGCCACCAAGGAACCTTAACAGACAAGGAGGCATTCTTTTGTCTAGAAACACAGAACCAAAATTCAGGTCATCGTAGGGATTGAAGATGCCCTTTTTATTTTGGCCCTCCAAAAGGTTTCAAGAAACTTTTTAAGTAAGCCAGTTATCCTAATCCCCTTTCTGACAACAGATATCATTATATGGTTTGTTCTTGTGATATAGAACAGCAGCATCTCAACAAAAAAAAACCAAAATAAAATACCTACTTAACACTTCAGTCCAATGGCTTTCAACCTACATGTTGAAACTTGACACAGTGGCTAAAAATACAGATTTAAATCTTTGTAGTTAGTTTCATCAGACACTGAAACATAAAACCAGAGGTGTCTAGAGATGCAAAACAGTCCCTTCCCCACATTAAGGTATCAGGTACTGTCTGAACTAGACTAGTTAAATGGTTTGAATGGTATAAAGGTTTACTGGTTTAAAAAAGATACAAATAGAAAATCCAACAAACATTTCTCCAGCACTTATACCTCTTTCTTCCTCGTGCTTTTTCGCTGAGGCACTCTTAGGTCTTCCTCTTCCTCGTCTGCTATGATCTGAATGGCTGTTAGACCTGGATCTTTTTCGGTTTTCTAAATCTTTATTTACTGCAGAATTTATCTTCTCTCGCTTAACTCTCTCTGTCCGCCTCCTTTTGGCCTCACTCTTGTTTTCTGTGCAAATGAACAGAAATGGCATGATCTGGGGTTGTTTTCACCTTTGTTCTTATTTTACTCTTAATGCTTACCCCACAAATCAACTTTTTCCTTTAAAGTGGTCAGATGCCTATACCTTTACAGAAGAATTGCATCTACATGATATATGTGCAGAAATTAAGGTGTCAGATCCAGAAGGATGTTTCACTTCTTAATTACAAGGATCAAGCCTTTAATTACTTCAAATGCATTTTGCAGCATGTTTGCTGGTACACAAGAAGCTGTTTCCCAAATAAGATGGGGACACAAACTGCACACATCACAGCCTTTAAGACAGCCCCTTGTATCTGTTCCACTAGCAAGAGTTTATCATAGAGCAAACACCACACCACACGGGCTTCTTTTGACACTAACAATGAAATCATTGCTGCTGCTCAGACAAATGAAATGCTGAGTCAATGGTGCTGTCAGTAAATGCTACAAAAAACTGTGTGTCTTGTTGATGGACATCTTGTTGATGGGGTCCCACCACATCAGCCTATGACAAGGCCATCTCATGTTCAGTGTGGAACAGGTGAATTATTTTCCTAAACACCGAAGTCATTAAAGAATAGACTATTTACATGAGTTTTATCTGAAGTTAAGTATGAATTAATGAGCTTGGGTGCCAAAAATAGTATAGTCACCACAGCACACTCATGGATTAGCTGCACATTTGCAATGCTGCAGCACCACTCTGCAGTAGCTGTACTGCTGAAAATACTGACACAATATTTTCTAAAAGTTGTGGTTACCTTAGGAGCACAATATAGACATATACAATCTCCTGCTGTATCTCTCTGGGGAATTGATTTCTTCTGGCTGCAGTTGTCCCGTTAATCTTGTACAGACACGGGGTACAAGCTGGACAGCAGGGTCCAGTCACTAATGCTAATGCAGAACCTGTATTTCACAGTCTCACAGCCAGGGTGAGGTAGCAGGGAGAACCTCTGCAGACAGACCTGTCCAACCCCTGCTCACACAAGGACACCAAGAGCCAGCTGCCCAGGACCATGTTCAGAAGGCCTTTGAGTACCTCCAAGGATGGAGATTCCACAACCTGTTGGACAGCCTGTGCCAGTGCTTGGTCACACTCACAGTAAAAAGTACTTTCCAGAGCTGCTTTCCAGCAGGATGGCCCCCAGCATGTATTCATTTTGTCTTAACTGGTGCATTTCCTCTGTACAAAGTTCAATTATACAACCAGATTATGGCCTTCAGCTTTATTTGGTAACTACTTTATCAAAAAAGGGAGAAGAGGAAAGAAAATTGACCAACACTTCCAACCTACCACAGATACTTCTTAAACTCCTCTACCTTGAAAGTTCAGTTGTCAGCACAATGTCACCTAATTCATACAAGTGGTAATCTACAACTAGCCTTCAAAACATTGACACAAAACATCAAATTGCTGACTTCCATTTTGTAGTTCTGGTAGATCATTTTAAAAAGTAGATATTATAGATCAGATATTTGTTGGGTTTGGGTCAGGTTTTTTTTTTTTTTGGTTGGTTGGTTGGGTTTTTTTTAATATATATCTTCCTTGTTAGGCTCTTGCTCTAATTCCTACTACTGGAGAAAGAAATAAAAATTAACACAAAGAGAATGCTATTCCTGCCAGAATGCACATTCAACTGACTTCTTACTGTGTCCATCAACAAGACACACGAGTTAGGCACAAAAAAAGCACTATTTAATTTAATCGTGGAGAGAGAAGCAAGACTCACCCAGGTTTAGATTAAACATTATGACCAACTTTTTATTTGCAGAAAACCCAGCTTCAATCAGCGAGTACTCTGAAATCAGATCCTTTTGGGACCTCCATACATTTAGCTTCAAAACAGGATTAACACAAACCATTCTCTAAGGGGTTATTTTGCATAGTGATCAATGTGTGTAGCTAGAACATACACAGAACAAATGTCAGCATCACAAGTACAAAGGAAGATTGAAAACACCAGCTTTCCCCCTCCTCAAAATTCAAGAAAAATTAATATATTCAAAGTCTACCATGCACAAATTTACGTGAAAGTGAACTGACAACAGTCAATTTACACAGAGAAGTAAAACACTATCTACTGCCTCCAGGAAATAAGGGGAAAGAACTGTTGCCCCCTTCTCCCCTGCTCTGTAAGCATTACCTGTGATGGGTGGTGATCTCTCAGCACGTTTAGCATGCAAGAGTTTTCGACTGATAAATATGTAGCCACAGGGACATGATTTACATGCAACAGGAACCTGGGAAAACAAAAGACGGATTTTTCAGATAATTTTAAATTATGACAAAACTCCTGTCCCATGAAGAAATAACTCATTTAGTAACTCACATTTTGTCCTCAGAGATAACTCTTCAAAATCAGTCTGTACTGCAAACTATGGCCTGTACTCTTACTGTATTTAAACATAGTAAAATCATATTCGGCTGTTAATCGCTCACCAAGCATTTTCTTTATGCAGTTGTTAAAAATCAAACTTGAAATGTACAGCTGTTGTGATTGCTTTGCACTACTTTTCCCCAGACTGGCAGGAAGGGGGTGGGGGAAAGTAGAGAGCATTAAAGGAAGGCTGAATTAAAATAGAATTACAATTTCTCTTCAGAGCCCTCAAATATCAGCAGTCAAATCAGTCAGACATTTCCAGTTTTGCTTCCTCCATTTACTTGGAAAAAAATACATTATGAGTTTAACCGTAGGTTGTGAATGCATTCACTTTCAGAAGCATTTGAAAGCAGCTCCTTTAGAGAGCAGGAGCAGCTTTAGAGGCACAATAGAGCCTGAAGCAAAACAGATGCATTTGTAGCACACTGCCACAGCGCTGCAGACAAGGCCGGGTGGGTACAGAAGAACCTCGTTAATTCAAAATGCAAATAACCCAGCCCAGCCAGGCAAGAACTGACTGCAGGCCCAGGAGTTTCAGAGAATACAGTGCCTCTGATCAGCTAAGCAGACAACAGCAGTATGCTCCTCCAGAAAGTGACAATGTAAAACAAGAAATGCCACATTTAATATGAAAAATAACAAAAATCCACTCAGAGCAATTTAAAAAAAGCAACACTGATAAATTACAAACCTCATTAGCTCAGTACCAAGAACTTTTGAGATCTTATAGAGTAGTAAGGAATACATCATGTTGCTTTGATTAGGTTTAAGACTGAAAACACAAATCAAAGCAAGTTTAGGCAGAGACCTGGAAGAGATTAAATAACACACATTAAAAGTGGAGTCATGCTGAAGCATGACAGCGGGGGGGAAAAAAGGCAGGAGATAATTTCACAAATGTAATTCTTTAAGACAGGTCACTACAAGTTTGCCAATGTCCACTGAAACAAACAGGAGCACAGAACCACAGCTGCCTCCTCAATTTAACCAGACATGGAGAAGCACCAAGTTCTACTGACTCAAAAAACCCTGCCAAATTAGTATATGATTTTGTAAAGGGGAATTTAACTGCTACTCAGAATAAATTATTTTGCTTTATGTAGCACATCTGAACTCCTGCACTTCACCCTACAAAAAAACCTTACAGATAGACTTTTTGATATAGCTTTTACAGAACTAGAGATTTTAATTCCCTTTATGGAGACACTGACATAATAAAAACAAGTCCAATAGAAGTTTATTGAACCTTAAAGGTCAGAATTCAGCAGACCTGCGTGCATGCTTGTTTCCTTGTTCATACGTCAGTGTAACAGTACTAAAGCCCTACTATCCAGCAGATAATTTGTGTGTGTTCTTAAGGTGATGCAGAGTTCCAGCTAAATCCATTTTTGAACACTTGGGTCTCTCCAATAATGACGTTTCCAGGCTTGGCGTAAAAAAAAAACACTTTGGCAAAGCCACCCCAGGGGATTGGAACAGAGTCAGTATTTTTCAACGAACTCAGCTGTGTTTAACAGAACAATACTGTTCTAGTGTTACAGGTTTAGCGTGTAGGGAGGGGTGTGAACCATTTGAGGGTGGGGGGCCTGGGGGAAGGGGTTTATCACCGAAACCTATCGGTTATCCTTTGAAGACCCACACTAGTAACATAATTCAGGCAACAGAGTTCTAAACACTATTTCACACTGTTTAACATTTTCCTAACAACAAGGAAATTTTCTCATACAAGACATTTTACCTGATGCTAAATTAAGAAGTGATAATTATTTCCTCAGATTGAGTGCAAATACTTCAGGCTCTATAGTTTAATGGGCTATGCTTTGGTTGTGAGAAGACTGAAATATGATATATTATCTAAATTACAACAAAAAATATGTTAAAGTCTAAGAAGTGTTACTCAATATTTCCCTCCAATAATTGTGGCTGTCTAAATATTTCCATGCATGCCACTTCTAGTGAAAAAAACCACAAACAAATGCTGAGTCCTTGCTTATGGAGGAATTTAAGGAACACTAGTACAGGACACAGTCACTTAGGAATTACATGAGTTTCCTTAAATTCTGCAAAGGGTTCATTTGAACTGTAGGCTTTAGTTCCTTGCTCCCTCTCAAGTATTTGGCAGTGGAAAACAAGGTCCTATGAGCAATGTGTGCCAAGGCAGAACATATATGCACATTAAATCCATGTAAGCCACAGAAGAGCTGCTAACAGAAAATCTACATTGACAAAAACAAAAACACATGACATGTATGTACATGCAGAACAAAGTTAAAGTTTTCATGTCAGCATAAAAAGCCTGCAATGTTTGCTTTATTATTATTGGTAGTTTGACAATTACTACACTTATTTAAAAAATCCAAGCCAAACAAAACCACCACCACTCTCATATATGACTTCTCACTCATTTTCGTTTCTCCTTTCACCAACTGAATAACCAGAACTGAGCACACGATTTCTTTCACAGAAATAGTATTTCAATGACGTGCTTAACGTGCATTTGCAGTGGTTGATCTGTTGGTTAAAACATGAAAGGACGCCCACACGCAGCTCAGCACTCTCAGCTGTGCCAGGATGAGTAGCAACACTGTAAAAACTATGCAAGTCAGAACAAATAATGTGATTTTTTTTTTAAAGCTATGCAAGTAGAGAAAAATTACATGAGACTTTTTATTTTTTTAAAGTATGGCTAAACCAGTGAATAGGGGTGACTTTCCAGGGTCACATAACAGAGCCGAGGCTCCCAGGAGCGCATGTGACAGGCGCTGCCCCTCGGCCGAGCCCCACGGCCGCCGCTGCAGCGCCGGGCCATTGTTCGGAGCCCCGCTGGAACGAACCCGTCTGCTTCCAATAGTCACAGCATTCCCAGTAAATGGAGACAAGCCCCTGACACGGCAGCGGTGCAGAGCAGCTGCCGCTCGTGTGAGTAGCTCCATTTTGTGCACACAGAGGACCCGCAGTGGGACACCGACAGCTCACTCGGGCAATCGGGAACACAAATTGCACCAGAAGTCCCAATTTCGCTGCTTCCGAACCACCCCAGGAGAAAACAAAACCTCTGAGCCCTCTCCCGCCCAGCCCCGGGCACATTAGCCATCCAAAGGGCAAACTGCATTATATAAATCTCCAAGTTCATTATATTTTTAACGAACCACACAGTTACTAAACAACACCAGCACATAAACAAGCGGTTCTGCGGTCTCGCAGAAACCTCTCAGCACAATACAACTACTCCACTACCCTGCCAGAGAGACGCGGTGCTCAACCCACATTCCATGCAGAGGCTGCAAAGGCAACAACCATTTAGTTCACACAAACATCGACTCGCAGCCGCACGGAGCCGTTCCGCCCGCTCCGCCCTCCGCAGCCCCGCGCTGCGCCGGCAGCCGCTCACCTGCTGGTCGCACTCCGGGCAGGACTTGGTGGCCATCTTCACTTTCTTGGCCCTACTGGAAGACATACTCGCTGCTGCCGTGGCTGGACTGACACGGCCGCCGCCGGAGCACCGCCCGCCCCGGGAGGAGCCAGCGGAAGGAGGCGGAGTGAGAAGCCGGCAAGAGGAGCGGGAGGAGCGAGCAGGAGGGGGCGGCGGCAGGAGCCTGAGGAGCCCCGCGCGCCCCCGACAGGAGACAAGCCCCGCCTACCCCCGCGCGCGCGAGCCGCCGGCCCCGCCCGCGCCGCCGGATTGGCTGCGCGCGGGTGGCGCTCGGAGCCCCCTGGCGGCCGCGCTGGGAACGGCCCGGGGGTTGAGGGGACCGGGAATGATGGGGGGACCGGGAATGAGGAGGGGACCCGGAATGATGAGGGGATCGGGAATGAGGAGGGGACCCGGAATGATGAGGGGATGGGGAATGATGAGGGGACCGGGATTGAGGAAGGGATGGGGAATGATGAGGGGATCGGGAATGATGAGGGGATCGGGAATGATGAGGGGATCGGGAATAATGAGGGGATCGGGAATGATGACGGGACCCGGAATGATGATGGGACCCGGAATGATGAAGGGACCCGGAATGAGGGAGCCCGGCATTGGCAGGAGCCTGACTGAAATGTCCATGCCGTCCGGAAGCACCAAACACCATTTCTCTGGCCACCATCTCAATTCAGAAAAAGACCAGCCGCAGCAGAGGGGGATGCTTATCACCTGCTGCACGGGTGCCTTTGGGAGCCTGGTGGTCCAAGAACGGGGGGTCTGGCCGTGCCTCTGAGCGGGTCACGCTCACAAACGGGATGGTTTTGAGTACAATGTCCTCAGACACCAGTATGCTACTGCCAAACCACTATTAGGACCAGGAGCAGAGCAACAGGAACAGCTATCTCAGCAGGACCTGGATTTCTGAAGCATTAATGCATTTATGTCCTAGCGAGTATCCTCCTGATTGTCATGCCAGCCATCTCCACCCTTACTTCCAGTACAGTATAATGAATAAAGAATCAAACATTGTTTGCGATGTCCTCTCCTGTGTCAGTACAACCTGATGATTTTTTTTCTTCCTCTTCCTCGAGTTTCTGCCTTGAGCCTGGTTCCCACAAAGGTCATAAGAAGGTCCTGCTCTGCCCTGTGAGCACTGAGGCTCCCCATGTGTGTGGTGGTTTCTGGCTGTGTCCACAGTTACTAGACTGGCTTATTTGCCCTTTTCATTTCCTCCTTAGTATTTAAGTTATGACTCAGAGGGTAGATTTGTTTCCCTGTTCTCCCTGCATATTGTTTTCAGCCTATAGCAGTCCATTGGCGTAGGTCTTTCTCCAGAAATACACAAAGACAAGACAGGTTCATTTTCCATATAAACTGTGACTGCTGCCAAAATGCAGATGTGTTCTGTGTAGGCACAACATCCAGATTTCATTCCTGAATCCGGAACAAATCTATGCAACCAGGACCTTGAGTTTATATTTGGATTTTTAATTTTTTATTTCCTTAACTGATCAGGTCCAGACATAGCAAAATATAGAAAGGTATTTGAGGAGGATTTATAACAGCAGGGGGCTCTGCTGAGTATAGTAACAGTATCTAGCAAATAAATCAATCGATATACAAGAGAGCTCACAGAGATCTGTGGCAATACCCTGCTTTTCTTTACAGAGCAACAGAACCCTGCTTTAGTTTGTAGTTAGGAACAACTGTTCAACTATTCCATACAAACAAAAATGTTTTCCTTACTGAACGCAAACAAGATAGTTCTCAGCTAGAAAACTGATTTACCAGACACATATTTTTCACGTTATTCTAATTTTTTAACACATTACTTTTGAGTTCTGAAAGTCCAAGGCTATTTCTTTTACACAATTTCAGAGGTTTAATCCAGCACTGAGATACTAACAACAAATACCTTTTTAAGGATACAGGCACCTTCTCTCTTGAAAGAGTCAATGAGAGGCACTTTGCAAGATCAAGCATCACTTAAAATGTGTTTTACACCAATTTAAAATAGAAAATAAGAAAGTTATGCAATTTCTCTATCTTATCAAAAGCTACACATGACTTCGTAAGTGCCTGATGGCTTATTTTCTTGGCTGTTGTCACCACAGACTCCAGCTAAGCTGAATGGCCGGAGGTGTTTTGCCCGTCACTGCCTGACACATCAACTGCCTGCACATGGCAGTATTTTGGTGTGCAACTATAATTTTACAAGGAATGAAAAAGTAGGAACAATTCACATATATAATCCACTTCAGAGTGGGAGAGAGATGCGCTCCTGAGCTGCATTTCTGCTCACCACTCCAAGAAATATGGAAGCATCCTACTCTCCTGCAGTGTGCCCTGGAAGAGCTGACAGCCTTGGGCTTTGTCAGCCTCAAAATGCTGACAAAACAACAAAAGCAAATTGAGAAATTAAATTCCTAACGTGCCGTGCAACCTTGTGTCAAAAAGGTTATAACACACATCCTGCTTAAGTTACAGCTTCCTAATTTAGGAAGCCATAATCAGCAGGGGTTTTATTCTTTCCATGGCCAAAGTACTATCTAGAGAATTCTTAAGTTATAGCTAAAGTACAAGAATAGTATGCAGGAGAGCAAAATTACAAATAATAGGAAGAGCTAGATGATAATATTTGCAATGTTACCATGAAGGCATTGAAGTTGTAATGTGACAGTATTCAACTGGCAAGAAGAAAATACTATAGAAAAAATACAGTGATTATACAGACAAGCTTTCATCCTATTTTATGACTCTGAATTTGGTAGTTTTGATAATAACAATAATTTGTAATACTTAATAATGTTACTGTGCTTCTCACCAGTAGATTTCAGGTCAGCTGTAATCTGAGTCTCCTCTGAGTTCCTACATAGGGACTCAAAGTCGTGCCTAACAAGTCCTTTGAGATTTCATTACTCTGAACTTGGGTAAGAACAACAGTTAAGTGAAACAAATGTTCTCCAAGTACAGCTAAATATTGAGTGTTTCCCAGCTACAAAGCAATTTTTAATACAAAATGCTGTTAAGCATTGATGCCTCTTGGTTTCAGGAAGCCCAGGCTTAGGCTGGCTCCTGCCTCCAGCTCAGCTGAGCATATTAAAGCGTGCCTGAGAGAAAAGGGCCACTGCCCCAGATGTTCAAAAAAAAGCTTTTCTTAAAATACCAATAACTTAAACTATTTAATGGCAGTAGCACCTACTGTTCTCCCAAAAAAGGCTTCCAACATTTTATTCTCACATATCAGGTCTTTTTTGTGGGAAACTTTTTTAAAATCCACATGGTGTTCAGAACCATTTGGTTACTACAAAATAATTTATATTTTCACAAAAAATCTTAAATTTTCATTGAGCATCTTTTCAATTGGTTCTTATGAAGAGAATTCAATAGACTATTTTATACATTTCATCTGAATTTGGTTTGGGAAGGAGGTTGGGTTTTTGTTTTGTTTTTTGTTTATCATAATGAGAATTGCTAAACGTTAAGATATGAAGTCACTTAACTGGCACTTTTGCAGTGGACTGCACTGAGCTTTGCACCAAAGCTTGAAGATTTATGTTCAGTTTGAAGAACAGGAGGAACAGTAATTTCTCTGAATATGCTGCTTGTATTCTGAACTTCTACCATGAGCAGTACTCCACAGGAAAAAAACATCCTCTCTACTTGTACAACACAAAATACAGAAAACCTTGCTCTTTTTGTCTAAACAAATCTAGTCTTCATTATGCTGTTGCCATTTACTCAGTCCACTCAAAGATTCCTAAATATCATTAACAACACTTTGGCATTCTAAGCTATTGAGAGCCGTTTTCTATCCAGTGTCTTTATTTCAATGAAACAGCAGCAGCAGAATGAATGCTCAGTTACCACATGTCATTATTGTAATCATGGGGTTTAAACCATGCAACTATTCATGGCAAAGCAGCTTGCTGAAGGTCTGTCAGAATGGAAACATGTGACAGCAGCTTTATTTCTCCAAGTCTCCATCTACCTTTCTATGTATTTATACATTTGCTACTGTTTTGTATCTCTACCTTGGCACCATCAACACAAAATTCATTATTTTAGCTTCTTATAACTGCAAGAAAACCAGCCTGTGTCCTTATGACTAAAGATGGAATGCATCATGGAGATCAAAGAACCTTGGTGAGCAGCACTGTCCACCTTCTATGCCTGGTTTGTCTGAAACTTGGGTTCATATGATTTGCACATTTGTTTAGGAACAACTTTGCCTCAACATTGCAAGTTCATCCTATGCTATTTACTTTCAGGAAAGCATCTACGTTAAAATAACCTTTGGAGATACGTTTACCATGTGTAAAGAGAGAGATACTTTTCTCTAACCCTACTTCATATTGCATTTACCATGGAAAGGCTTTGTTTCATCCTATTTATTTCCTGTGTGCATTTCTAACCTTAGGAAATTAACCAGACTATTGAATTCCAGTTTTGCATCTATTTATTCCAATGTTTTACTAACGTTCTGCACTTTGGCTTGTGCAGAGTGTGTTTGCAGGTGTCCAGCCTCATTCCAAGGCTGCCCTGTGTTACACACTAACCAGCAGCCTTACAAAATTTGCAAGCAAGGTCTGAGGGCTTGATTGGATTGTCATCAGTGCAGAAACAGAGATGTCAGGGGATCTGTACCTTCACTTGTGGGGGATCAATCAGAGACACAGGGGCAGTGCTGGCTGGACACTTTCTGCTACGCCAGCTCTTTCTGGGGGGTGGACTGGGGGTGGAACAGCAGTGTGTGGACCAAGAACAAAGGTTAACTTGTGTTCTTCCCCCAGCAAAATTAGTGTTTCCAAATTACAATCCAAACTTTGTTTTTAATAATCTGAGTAGCATTTCAACCTTGATTTCTAAGGAACCATGAAAAAATACACTTGAATACCTGGGAAGGCCACTTACATCCATTGAATGTAAATATTAAAAACTAAAATAATTTGAACATTTCAGGTAATCTTATTAAAGCTTACTATAAAACTCTGGTTTTGTGGTAAATCCAACCTTGACATGTCTTACCACAGCTTGAAATATTTTATTCTGAACTACTTTTTATCAAACCTAGAGAAAAGGCACAAAGACACTGCTAATTATCAATCAAACTTCCAGATTCAGAGAGCACTCAGCTTTCCAGATACATGACTGATGACAACTTTAAAAGTAATGTGACAAAACATGTAGGCTCCAAAACCTAATATTTCAAAAATTAAGAAGTTTAAAATATGGGGGGGGGGGAAAAAATCAGATACAATGTCCTGCAACAGTTGCTGCAGCTTCAAGTAAACAAAAATGGACTTCTTGGAACTTGAATTTCTAATAGAGCACTCTATTGGGTCATTCTGTGGGCAGAATTTTGGAGGAAGGACAAGCAGGGCCAGAAACACTCCACATGGCCTTCACAAACTGAACAGTAAACAAGAAAAAGCTCTTAGTACAATCAGTACAATGACTGGAAAAAAAAAAAAAACCACAAATTAGTTTTCTGCACTACCTCAAGAACGTTCCTTCAGCACAAAAAAACATCCTGTCTCTGTTATTTTGTTAACTATGAATTGACTAAAATCCTCAAATAGCAATTATTTTTAAATTAGCAGAGAGCAAGTGCTGAAAAATATTGCACTTGAAATAGAATAAGGACTGGAGCAAATTACTAGTGAAACTAAACACTATGGCAAGCAGAAGCTTGTTAGAAAGAAGAAATAGTAAAGACAAAAAAAAAAAGGGCTTAAGACATAATTGTATGTAATGAAATAAAATCAAACACAGCAAAAGCAGCTTACTTGCTCTTCATCAGCTGAAGAAAATACCAAAACAGAACAGAACCCAAGTCTCAAACCATCTAATTTAGGCACCTAAAATTAGGAAACTGGTTTGCCATATTCTCTCTAAGTGACGAAAAAGAAAGTAAAAAGAAGCTTCTACAAAAACAATTCACAAATAAGCCCAGGCTCTTACTCAGGGAGGTAACATTAGGTCATAGGAATATTCCTGAGTGAATGATCCCTTATTCCACTCTCTGAGCACAAACAAGGAGGCTCTTCTGGACACCCAAGACGGGTAAAAAGGGCCTTCTCCTCCCCATGGGCAGCAAGGAGAGAGCATTTACTTCTCTCTCCCCTGAATTCTGCTGCTGTTGTATTTCATGGCAGACCTCCAGTGATTTGCTATGAAAGCTGAACTGAACCCGAGAGATAAAAACATTTTCATCATCTGGAAACAATGAGGAAACTGTGAAAGAGGACTGGCTTGTTCCTGCGGGAGGGAAGGATCAGGAGCAAATGCTCCCCTGGCAGAGTGACAGGGTGAGGGACGAGGCTCTGGCGCTCGTTCAGCCTCGCTGCCTGCCCGGCTCTAGAGCCGCTCTCCAGCAGCCTCGCAACAGGTGACCCACCCGCAGACCCCACCGCGCACCCCGCGACGCATTCCCAGAGCCACGCCAGGCTGCGAAACCATGGCAGGCGGCCTTTTCTCCACGGACAGAGGAGAGTCAGCGTGGGCAACGCCGCACTTCTCACACTCAGAGCAGATAAGCACACCCAGACAAAGGGAGCGCTCTGTGCGCGGGTAGGCGGCGGCACCGCGGGGTCTGAGCGGCAGCGACGCGCTCCGTGGCACCGAGAACATTTGGCTTTGCCATTCCCTTAGGAAAATCCCCCGCACTTGCCCTGACCCCGGCTCCCCCAGCATCTCCAGCAGCATGAGCGCGCCCCGCCCTGCAGACAATGCGGGAGCGGCCCAGGGAAGCCTCTGGGTGCGGTAGTTCCCTGCCCATCACCTGATGCCGTGGGCAGGCGCAGCAGAGACTACATCTCCCGCCAGGCAGCGCGCCCGCAGCCCGGCTGGTGCAATCACACCTTAGCACGCCCCGGGGCCGGGGCCAGCGCCGGCTGGGAAAAGGATGGGTTTGCCCGGGACTCTTCCAGAGCACTAGCGCGGGCACTTCTGTAGGGGTCAGAGGGCTGCAGCGGCATTCGGATGCAATGGTGGGATCTATTGCTCCTGTGGAGGCATCGCAACATTGCAAGATCAGTTGTATCCATTGCAATTAAGTTTGTACGATCTGGACATGAGAGGATCGAGCGCATACGTATAGCTGTGCCAGCTCTTCGGCATTTCTTCTGACTGCATCTGACTAGCTCCCGGTTCCCATTACAAAATACAGCGATCCCCGGCGCTTGTATCCTTAATCTGGCTTTGGGAACTACCCGAACGACCATGCATCGGTTTGTCTTGGTTGCCAGGCAAGCTGCGGCAAGGCTGTGCGGCCGCGGGCCAGGGGGCTGCCGGGGCGGAAGGACGGACATGGCTCTGCGCTGCGCCGCTTCGCTGGCGGCCGGGCAGCAGCCGCGGGGTCCCCGGCGGGAGGGGACGGTGTGCTGGAGCAGCGCTGCCAAGGCCTCTGCCGTGAAGATCAACGAGAAGGCGAGCAGGGAGAAGATCCTGACGCTGGAGTCCATGAACCCGCAAGTGAAGGCGGTGGAATACGCGGTGCGGGGCCCCATCGTTCTGAAAGCCGGGGAGATCGAGAAGGAGCTGCGGAAGGTGAGGCAGGGGCGGCGGGGCGGGGCAGGGCAGGGCTGGGCGCTCTCCCCGCAGCCCGCACCAGCTCTGCCCCGGGCGCTCCTCCGCCGCCGCTCCCGGTTGGGATGTCGCAGGGCTCGGCGGGGACGTGACGCCCTGCGGGGCTGAGACGCGACCCTCTGGAAGCCTCGGGAAAGCGGGAGGCACCGCGAGTGCCGCTGCAGTGCCTCCTACCAAGTTAAAAACTCTCGGAGCACAGCAGCCTGTCCCCCATCCCTCTGCTGCCCCGAGCCGTGGCCGGACGCGCTCTGCGTCTCCCCCCGCTGCCCGGGCCGCCCCCGGCCCCGCTCCGCTGCGGCAGCACCGGCCCCGCGCCCCTTCCCACTGGAGGCGGCAGAGGCACGAAACAAAGGAACCCGCTGGCCGGCTGCTGTTTATCTGGTGTCACTGGATGCCTAAGGCAGATACGGGACACCCCCATAAAGCAGTGTTTACATTTCTCCGGCCACTTTGACCCTTTGCTGCAATCCCGTGTCCTTTGTGTTATACAAGGAGGTGAGTGACCAGCTTTCATCATACTGATAGAGCATTTAAGTAGTTCATGAGGATTTTAGAGATACTCCCTTGGCCGGGGCAGGGAGGCACCTTCAAAACCGGCGGCGGGCTTTGACAGGTGAGCTGGACCCGGCTATCTCAGGCACTGCTCCGCAGCCTCACCCAACACTGCTCTGGGTCGTCCAAGGAGATCACCGATAATATGCTCCTCTTTTTTTTATTGCAGAAGTTGAGGTGCCTGAGGACAAGCTTTCAGAGCACAAACGCTCAGTAACGCTGCCCAAAGTTGTAGGTGGTTGGTACTCTTTGGAGGATCAGATAATAAAGCAGATCCTAAGAGTCTGGGCCAATATGTGCTAAATAAAGCATCCAAATCAGTCAGTGCTTACATTTTGTTCTTCAAATTTCTTTCTTATTCCTTGAGTATTGAAAAAAAGATTAAAAAGAGAAATCCTTAGCAATACAAACATGTCTTTTTGCGTCTACTATTCAAACCACAGCTTCCCCTCTCATCACAAGGACTCGCTTATTTTTGTTTTCAATAAAGCATCTGGCAGAGTAGTTTTTCTATAATTTCAGATATTATTCCCTGCCTTTGCTGCTTTAGAGTCTTTCTAATACCTTATTACAGGTACTGCAAGCCCATTTTCATTAGTTAGTGAAAAGTGCTTTGAACAAAAAAGTGCTACAGTGCAGCAGTTCTAACCATAACAGATTATTCTCTGGTCTTCGTGTTACTTGGTCCCCCTTGTTTTAGAAGGTGAAACATTTTCAGCTCACCATAGAATATACATCAACTATTTGTCTCATTCAATAATTTTTAAAAACAACATTTTTTTTTTAGAATTTATCTTAAAAACTTCAGAGTGGTGATGGTGAATTAATTTCAGAACATCTGTTTTAATTTTTGCCTTAAAACTTGTTTATAAAGGTGTCATTGTGTTTATGCAACTAGGTTCCCTAGTGGGCGCATTTTCCAGAGTATAAAATCTTCCAGTGTTCTCACTGAGTATGTTTGTTTTCAAGTTAACATCGCAGAGCAGGAGATATTACTTGACAAAACAAATATAAAAGGCCCTTCACTAACTCCTCCCAGCTCCCCTGCTTACTCCAGTGACCAGCTGAGTCACTGGCAGAGAGAATAATCTGCTGTGCACTTATGAAAAAATATAAGAGCAAATCACTGCCAATTGCTTTATTAAAAGATTTTTATGTCAGTTTTGCATTGTGCCTACTTATGTGGCATTTTCCATTTTTTTTTTTTTCCAGGAACCAGACTTATGAAATAATATTTGCCATTGATAATGGCTACCAGCATTCCTAGAGGTGACTATGCTTTAACAGGAGTAATGCAAACAAACCTCCCGGCTGGCAGGGAAAGAGGACAGAATTATTGCAAAAGTTGAGACAGTGTATCTGCAAAGGACACTAATCAACTTAAGGAAGCAGAAAGACTTTACTTTCTTCCACACTGCTCAAGTTATTCATTCCTCTTTGCCCTTCTGAAACAAACACTGCTATTCATTCTCTTGTTTAATCAAGCTGTCTGCTAAAGCATACAGTGTTGAGTAATACCTAAGTTCCTTATAAGTGAAATATATAGGTTATCTAATTGTCTAATTTTTGCACGTGTGTGTCTGAAATTAAATTTTATTGCTCACACATCAATGGCACTTCTTTGTTTCCTTTTTATTAAGTTGGACAGCTTTTTCCCTCCCTCTCAATCTTAGCTCACAGAGTTAGGCCAACAATTGCCAGCAGAATTAACACTGCAGGATAAAGAGAAGGGGCTGAAGTGGTTGGCAGAGGAACGGGATGCTGCACAGCATCTCTAGATCCACGGCTACTCTTCACTAACAGCAAGAGTTGCTCCATAGCAGCTCTTCTACATCTGATGGGGAAGGAGCTTTGCACAGGCAGGAGAGCACAGGCTCCCCAGTATGAGGTGGAAGCATTGGAGTGACTGGGGGTAGCAAGAACAGGTGGAGGGGAAGCAATGACAGTAAATCTGCATTTATCCTGTTCTGCCCAGATGCCTTTAGGTAATTTGTTTCTAAACTGAAAGCACCCTAAATGCAGCCATTGTCTAATCAGATGTGATAGAGGCTCTCTCTTTTTAAACTTGGTTTCATTTGGTTACTCTTCATACTTGCATAACTTACACAGACGTTATGGAGACTATAAAACAGCTACTTGAAGCTGTTTGCACAGTGTAAGCTTTCATCCTCCTTGAGGTTTGTTCATGTTCAGATCCCATATAGCAGCTTCTCTATTATTCTATCTGGCACTTGCTGCTTCTCTATATTAACTGCAAATGATCACAACAGGAGCTGTAACTCCACAGTGCACACAGAAATAAGGACTAAAATGTTACTCAAGAAGTCTTTGGACAACTGAGGGGATATTCCTTAAAAAATAAATAAAAAGGAAGCATTCATTTCAGCTCGTGCGCTTGGGACTAAGACAATGTAAGTGACAAGTAGAATACTCAATTAAAGCAGAATAAGATTGATTGCCTAATAGAGGTGGGCGTGCTGTACCTGGATTTCACAAGTTTTGTTGGCTTGTGACCTGTATTCATCTAGGGGGAAAATCAGGGGTTTAATGTGCATTAAGTCTTTCAAGATGGAAATCTTCATGCAAAATTAGTGACTTGAATTACTTTCCTGAACCTTTTCTTTCATAATTTTGAAATTGTGTCATGCTTCGAAAGTGAAAACCATTTTTTTCTTCCTCTTTGCTATTGGTAGCAATCAGCAGATTCTGGCTTACTAAGATGACAGAAAGAACAAACTTCTACCATTTGCCTTGGTGTTTCTGGAAACTTTTTAAAGCAAGCTAGAGCACAGGTATATTTTAATAAATGATTACACTTTAAATAGAACTCAATCAAGTAAGACCTTTTTTCTACCCACCTTTGTGTAGACTTGCTAACAGATGGCCACGGTATCAAGTATTTATTTTAATTACATTTCAGACTAGAAAATTGCTCCTGAATACAAATTCAATGCAAGAATAATGCGAAATCTGAACCGAGCCCTTCTCTTCACCTAATCAGTAATAACAAACTAACTTATCTTTACATAGGCAGGACACATACCTGATTTGTTGCTTTGCATGAATGCTAATTTTAACTGACCTTGTTATGGAAAATCCCTTCATATCTGTTACCCTGACATTTCTCTTCATCTATACTCTCCTTTTCTCCCCAATTCCTGATTGGGTTTTACATAATGTCAAGTTCTGTGTTATGTTAAGTTGGCTTAAATCTCCTTGCAAAGCGTGTGCATGTTAAACAGCATTTCAGGATCCATAAGTCAGCTCAGGTAACATTGGAAGCAGTGCCTGGCTTAGTGAAAGGCACGCAAGGTCCTTCAAAACTTTCAAGTTACTGAAAGAGAATTGTAGGGTAAGAAGGGGGAGAGGGATGGTGTGCAGGGATATATTGTCAGCATGTGGGAAGTTCTCCCGATGGCACAGGTGGGTAACACATCCCAACCCTGGGCCTGGAGCCACAGGCCTTCAATGGCATTATACAGTTTCTATACACTGAAGCTCCTATTTTTCTGTTACCTTTACAATATGCTCATCTCCTCTACCCACGCTTTTCATTTGCATAACTATTGCAAGTAAGTAAGTTTATTCAAGCCACTTGTTCACTCCCTACATTGCTATTTAGACAATAAAACTACCAAAATCCTTCTACTTATGCAGCTGAAATTTCAGGCAGCTTCTGCTAAAGTATTTTGGTTAAAATACTGTAGAGATGGTTTGGGGTTTTTTTCCCTCCCTCACTAATTCATCAGGCTTTTAAATTGAGTAGAAAAAATCTGACTTAGAATCTAGCCTTAATTGTAAATGTGAGTTGACTGTGTCTCTGGGAGTTTTGGAAAGATAAAACACAATTTAGACAATGACATGCAGAAATAGGATTTAACATGCCAAGAAAAAGATACAAGATTGACTGGTACACCCAGTAATGAAAGATGTTAAGCTTAAATTACCATCCTATAATTTTCTGCTTTGAATACGTGACTGTGTGCACACTAAGAAAGTATCTTCCAGGCAAGAGCATCTGACCTCATTAAGACAGAACTGTTGTTCCTCAGTTGTCTCTACATGTTGCATACGTAAGTGAATCTGTAGTAAAACCCATGTTTTTAAGAGGGCAAAAACTACTGCAGATGAAGGTGAAACAAAACTAGTTTCAAGAGCATGATTATCAAAATCATATGTTCAGAAGCATGCAACCCACAGGATCCAGTTTTTGATATTTTCTGGTTGAATACATTAGCAAAATTTATTCCAAAATAGACCTTTTCCAACAACTCTTCAAGTTAAGTAGGTCCTAATGTTTAATCACTTTCTAATGAGCATTATTTTAATTCTGTATTTTAATTCTGTGATGAATTCTAGTACTTTATCTATATAGGCAAAATTTCTGAATGCAAATCCACTTCCATCAATGTGTCAGGCAAAAGTAACTTGAGGACAAGTTCTGTTCTGTAATCTCTGAATCAGATCTGCCAATTAATTGTCAGCCCCACTGATTTCCTCATGTGATATGAGGGGGCATGCAAGTCATCACTGCCATTTTAAGTCAAAATCTAGAACTTGCCTTCTCCTTCCTCCCCAAAACAGCTCATGTCAGCTTGAATTACACAAGTGTAATACAAACCCAAAGCCTTACTCCATGGTAAGCAGGTCAGGTTTATTTTTCTGCTGTGAGCTCTTTTAATAAAAAGATTGGAATGCTAATTCAGGTCTTCAGGTCCCTATTAGTTAAGGGCCTCTGGGCAATGCCTTCTTGGCCTCTTGAGAGGAGGAGAAAATAAACCAAGCAAGCAGCTTGGCTACTACAGTGTAGGTTTCAGCTATGCTGAAATGTTTGTGTTTGCCAGTTCTCTGATTGTACAGCTTGTTTGTGCAAGTCACAGCAAAACCAGTCTCAAGGAAATAGTACAGTGTTTCATAGTGTGATGTTATTGCCTGATAACCATCAAGAGGAGGCACAAAGCAAAGGTGGTGAAAATGAAACAATTGGGAGCAGCCAGGAGCAGGCAAATTCTGAAATTCAGAAATAACTTGTAATACCATGTTACTCTCCTGAGATTAAAAGCAGCTCACATTTTTGTGGCCATCTCAAGGGAACCCTTTTCAATTCTTTCCTATTACCATTACCAAATCCACACATGCTTCTCTCCAGACTGATGGTTTTCCTTTGAAATTTACTGATGATTTAGCGAAGACAGTGTCAGGTCAGTTTGCACCCTTCTTTACTCTTTCTGGGCACAGTGGTATTTTGTAGTTTGACAGCATTTTCAGATGGTACCTTTATAAAGGGAACCTCCAGGTACTCTAAAACTCCTAAGAGACAAACCAGCTCCTGGCAGGACATTGCCCTCATGGGTGGTGTGTGTTCCGGCATCACATCGTTTGTTTGATCAAGTAATTCTCCCAACACCTCTTGCATCGTGACTCTCTCCTTGAGAGACAGCCCATCGTTTCATACTGTTCTCCTTTTCTGTTGTGCTTTTTCAGGCTGTGGGGATGTGGGGAGAAGAGGAAGCTTCCCCAAACCTGGTTAACTGTATTTGTTATTTTACTGACTCTGCACCAATGAATTCTAGTTCACGTATAGAAGTCCCTTCTCCCAACTTCACGTGATATTTAGATACAGTTGTTAGAATAATTGTGCCTGGCTTGCTTCAGGTTTCAGATGTTTTTCATCTGTTTTCCTAAAAGATGAATTTACTCTGAAAAGAGCAGAGAGACAGAAGTAACTGTTGAAGCAAGTAGTTTCCAAAGAGCATAGTCCAAATCCTGGATGATTCTTTCATCCATTAAAATCTTTTTGTTACCCAGAAGACAGCTACTAAAAGAAAGTACATGTTTTTTAAATTTTCTCCTTTACACATGAAAGTCAAAGATGGCTTCTACAGCTTTAAAAGTGGCTACTATCATAAATCTGTTTGCTAACACTGTCAGAAGAGTGGCAGGAGCCTGGCCTTGCTCCTGCGCTGAAGCTGAATCACGTTGTGAGCACAGTGTGAGGTGCCGCCAAAGACAAGAGGCTGGAGCAGTTTGTTTTGTAGGGCTGGGCATTGGTTTTCCTCCTTGATGTGGTTCATACCCTCTTCAGAAGGCAGGAGAATCAATCTGGAACTTACTGCTCACGAGTTTGTTATTAGAGCTCCTGTTATGCAAGCTTCCCCTTCACAAAGCTCTGCCTGTTTCAATCCAGCCAGACTGCCTCTGGAACACACCTTGCAAGCCTGCCTGCACCCAGAGAGAGGGAAGGCATGAGAGACAGGCAAGTGTGGTGAAGGATCCCTAGAAGAGAGCAAAAACAACTCCAATGGCCCAGTTCCTGCTCCCCCTGTGTGTTCCTTGGCTTGCAGGGGCATAAATTGTCTCAGCTCAGGTGTGTTGCTGACATGGTTAAAGACTGCTTAGCCTTCTGCAGTGAAATGAATCTATGACCTGTCACAGCCCTTTTCCTGCTGTTCTGCAGTTTGATGTTGAGGTTATCAACATCACATTCACATTTCGTCTTTTCATACAGATCTTTCCACATACCTTCCAAAAAGTATTTGGCATAACCCTCCCCTTGGAGACCCACACCCATCGCCATAGGAGAAACTTTGACACAAGTAGCCAGTGACTAATGCTGCTCTATCAGAAAGATCTGAGCAGAATTCTGCCTTGAACTCATCTGCAGAGGCACAAGCACTGTCTGGACTTCCCTTGCTGCCAGCTTCTGATATCCCTGCTTTGAAACTTGGACCCATTACCATTCAGCCCTTGTTCTTGCCTGTTATTGTTTTCTGTTCATTCTCTTTGAAATGCTAAGATGGGACTTTTTGTTCTAAAACACTTCTTTAGAATTTTTTTGAGAACTTGTTTAGTACTTCTTGTTTTAAACTAAATCTGAATAACTTCTGATACTCTTTTTTTACATAGAGAGACTGTCAGTCAAGCAATAGAAAAATATTAACTGGCCGTAGCAATGTTTGTATCAATTTCACTAGGAGAGGATATAGCAAGTCTCGTGAAAAGGGTTCTAAAGAATTGCTGATATTAACTTGTCAGAGAAGGAAAAGGCTTCAGTTATTTAAAAGCATTTCTCTTTTGAAAAACAAAAAAGATAACAGCTCTTGTAGCTGAGACCAAGAAATACAAATTAGTCAAGAGGAACATGGGCCTTTAAGTCGATATAGGAACTGTGTGTACAAGAAAACCCATCATTCTTTCTCTAACAAGATTTTATGGTGAGAGAACTATTGGGTATGCTTTGCTATTTTTTCTAGACCCATCATTTGAGAAGCAAAGGCAGTGTGGGGTTTGTGGAGTAGGTGATAATTCTGTACTTGCAGTGGTGGCAAAACACTGAGTTTGGCCCTTATAAAGATCTAGATGGTATCAATGCTAATAAGCTACAACATTATTTATGATAAATCTGACACAGACACCAAAAAGGACTGTTAGCTTTGTTTTAAAGGCTGTACTGCTATAAAAACTCCAAAAGTACATTATGAAATGCCAAGTACCTTTCAGCATTTCACCAACCAAAGAAGCAGCTATTTTTTATTGCAGAAATAGTATTTGTGAGCAAAAAATCTAATTTGTCTAATGTAAGGTATTTCTATTATTAGGAAATTGGTTTGTTTTGATTTCAATCTGATAAACCAGAGTACTTCTATTTCACATTGCTGTTTTTTCAGACTGCCTAACTTAAAGCAGAGGAAGTATCTGTGTTCCTTAACAGATTTGTATTACTTTGCAAATCTAGTGAAACTGATTCAATTTGCTGTAAGGACCAAATGCAACCAAAATCCGTGGGAATTTTTCTTCATTTCAAGCAAATGGAATTGTTCTTCTTCTACATACATCTGTCTTTGCCTACTTATTTGTAATCAGAATGAAACAATGTTGTGCAGTCAGTGGATCCCAGATAGCTTGAAGAGAACACATTTTTAGCTGTTTACATTACTCATAAATTACTAAATTCCAGCCTGAGATAACTCTAATGTTTATCTGGCATCCCTATTTCTAATTCTTTATTTAGAGCTGAAATGCAACTCTTAATTTAGGGACTCAGATCAACAAGCATAAAAGCAAATGACTTGATGGAGTCAGTGTGTCACTTCCAATTATTTTAAGTGAACTTTTTTTCAATTGCTGCTAAATGTAAGGCCATGTAAAATTGACAATTTTCAATCAGGAACATGTAAGCCAAATTGTCTGGTCCTAATGCCATTTCTAACTACATATTTAATTTCAAAAGAAAAAAAATCCTGAAGGGTCTCACTTATATGTTAGACTGGATCCATAGTGGGGATAATCCTCCAGATCTTAAAAATCCAAATCTTAAACCTCCAAATCTTGGCATACCTGGGGATCTTTATCCCTGGTGTGTACCTGTATTAGTGTTATCTTTGCACATCTGGGTTCAGGTCTGTCATTGAAGTCTAACATCATAGTCCATGGTGGAAAGCAAAAATTAGTCAAGGCTTGCCAGCCACATATTCTATATCCAAATCCAGTTATCAGCTGTAAAGACATGGACCAGGAAGAGGCTTTCTGAGTCCATACCCAGAGCAAGTTGTTACAGGTAATTTTCTACAGAAAACAAATCAGTTTCATTTTGCAGTTCCTCAGTCCACATGACAATTCTGTCACTCTTAGGAGGCCTTCCTACTATCTCTCAAATATACATTAGAACAACTATAAATTTATTACTTCCTATCTCACTTATTCTTCTTGTAATGTTGTCTTTTACTTTCAGTGAACCTTTTTTTATTTAAACCACTGGTGGTTTTTTCAACCCGTCAGTTCCTTGCCTTTTTATGCCCTTATTTTATTTTGCTTTTTAAAGAGCTGTGATTGCTAATCAACATTCATTAACTTCTTTCCCTGTGTTTTCCATGATGTATTCAGTTTCTCACAGGAAAAATGGCTGGCTGTTCAGATTTTGGAGACTAGGAGGCTTTTAAAAATTCATGGTAATTATTTAGCACTTCTGCTGTTTATCATACAGAGCCTCACTGTAATATATTTGGTGAAACATTGCTACATGGAAAAGTTGGGTCATCATACAAAGAATACTTAATCTAAATATAAAATAAATAAGCAAGCAGTATCTTTACTATTTTTACTCTAAAACAACTAAAGGTCTTGAGGTTTCTTTTGTTGGTGGTTTCTCAAATATCCTCAAGTCTTTTTAGCTTCTTGACTCATCCATCCCTCCCTTAGGCGTCTCAAAGAAGTTGCTCTAATACTGACAATTCAAAATGCCCTTCTTTCATCTTTTTACTTCAATGTGTGGTTTCCAGCCAAGTCAGTCTCTTACTTGCAGCTAGCAGAAAAATAAAAGCCAGTCTATCATTTAAAAATGTGTCACAGTCAACACAATTTCTGTAAACCATTTAAGATTTATTGGCAGTATTGCATAAGAAATGCATTAAGCTTTACATTAAACACTGTAGCTGTTCTGAGATCAGGCACTGTTTAGTTACAGCCATATGATAGCCACTAAAAAAGAATCATCTACTTCAGCCCTAACAAAAAATTCTGAATTATCCCTTTCTAGGGGATCAAAAAACCTTTTACTGAAGTGATTAAAGCCAACATTGGAGATGCGCATGCAATGGGACAGAGACCGATCACCTTCCTCCGGCAGGTAAGACTACTATAAAATATTGTTTTTAATTTTTTATTAGAATGCCTTAAAAGCTATCTGATATGGGTGTTAGTATAAGTGATTCCCTAGATGCAATTAGACTTAAAATAGTTCTTCTGTAAAGAGTTAAAAATGTTCATTTTTGAGCCAAAGTCCTACTGCTTGCAGATTGTCCTCTTTTAACACAGTAGCTTTCCTTAGTTTCCATCTCATTCCCCACCCATACTTTTCCCTGCCACTTCTGTGTTATCAGTCAGCACATTCATTACCAATGATGCTTTTCAAGAAAGGAAGTGGTTGTCTTTAAAGAGGAAAGCAAAAGCCTTTCTTCATCTGAGAATATACTTTGAGATCTGCACGTAGCTGGTTTCAACTACTTGTACTTTATCTCATTTTGCATATTTTAGCTCTGGGCAAGCTAATTGGTAGGTTAACTTTTAGGGAAGATTACAGTGGAATTCATGTTTGTGTATTATTCCTAAAACACAAATAAGGTTAAAATTAATATCCAATTTACTGAGCATCCCTCACACCCTCATGTAAAATCCTCCATCTATAATAATGTAAATTCAGAGACCTGCAGGACAAACTGAAGCCTTATCAAACTGAGGGTCCAGGTGATGAGAATACAAAATCGAGCTATGCAGCAAACTAGGGAGACCTGAGCTTCTTACAAATTATTCAGACATATTACAGATTATTCCAATGTTATTAAATAAAATGGGAAATCCTTTCTCCCCATGACTGTGCACACATATGGATTAATTCATTGTCTTTGTCCCACAAGATGACAACAGCCTATTCATATTATACCATATAAGCATAAAAATGAGGGAGACTGGAATAAATTAAGCTGATCTCAAGAGAGAGCTCTCAATTCTTTGTGTCTTACATTCCTCCATAAACTTAATTCTGCCAGGTCATGTTTCTACTTTTACGATGTTCTATATCACCACTTCTTTTTTTAATTCAATATTTCCCATGAATTCAAATCAGTAAGAACGAGAAGTTATTTTGAGGAAGGACTATTAGAACATGCAACTAGGACTTCAAAAGTTGATCATATTTCTCAGTTCTGCTTCATGTTTAAAGTCTTGATTTCCTGTCAGTAAAGTGGCTAGTAATACACACAGAGTGGAGGATAGAGCTGCTTAGAGATAACACAGGAATAATTAATTGTTTTACTGTGTTTGCACTACGCTTAGCTCACCTGGACTCCAATCTTCACTGTCTGTAATACAAATAGTTAATAATTCTAGAGCTGTTTTTATCAGCATCACTTGGAACATGTCCATATCCAATGAAAAGATTTCTTCTCTTCTGTGAGCACAACCCTCAAAAAAACCCCTGCAAACTCTTCATCAACAACCTATGTTTTAAATTAGCCAGTATTTGTGATCTTAATTTCCAAGGAAAGTTAACATAATATCATCAGCTTAGAATAACCATTGAAAAGTGGCCAATTTACATCTTCTTGGCACTCCAGGTAGTGGCCCTGTGTACATACCCAAACCTGTTGGACAGCCCGAGCTTTCCAGAAGATGCCAAAAAGCGAGCCCGACGGATCTTGCAGGGCTGTGGAGGAAACAGCTTAGGTAAGGCTCTGTTCCAGTTGCTCCTGTTGATATTAGCAATAACTAAGATGGTTTCAATATCTGCAGTTGATGGAGGCAGGTTTGCAGTGTGACCTATGGGTGATGACAAATGGTGCAAATTTTTGGCAGGACTTGTGACAGAGGAGAAGGTGAAGGTAATGCATCTATGGAGCCCTTGCCACAATAACATCTAGGTGTAACTCTAAACAATGCTGAGATTTTTTGCACTAGGAAAGTGGCAGAAAGTACTAGTGAGGCTCTGCTCTGTTGGTATGACATCTCTTAATCTGCAGTCCTGTGTCTCCTGCTAAAACTGGGTGCAGGGTTTTACAGTTTTACCCTCTCCAGAGGGTTCTTCTGCCAAGGAGTCTACTGTCCCTGTAATGCTGGTATCAACAAACAATATATGTCCATCTCAGCTGATCCTGTGCACGCTCCTGGATTTTAATTTTGAACTGTCAGTTCAAGTATGTTTGTCAGAGGATGATCTGGAGTGTCAGAGGTGAGAATCCTCTGCAAAAGGAAAGCTACACTGCTGAAAGGTGGTAGTTTCTTATCTAGCTGAGATAGTTTTAACTGAAGGTGTCAGAGCTCTATTTCTCCAAGGTAAAATAACAACTTGTGAAAGAACTAGAGCTCTGCTCTTCAACCACTGTTCCTACAAGAGTACACATGTAATATCCACACAAGTACGTACAAACTTTGCATATTCTGTAGAAGGAAAATGGAAGAGACAATTTCTTTCTCATCTGGTGACTGTGCTGCCTACTCGTACCTGGCAAATGCCACTAGAATTTCCACTCTGCAGATACTGCTACAGCTGTTGTGTACAGCAATGAATCTGACACACTTACCTTCTTTCAAGTAGGCAAACAGTGACATTTCAGAGGACTTATTACAGTAATTGGCATATTTCTTAATCTTTGTGATTGCAGTGTCTATTTGCACTGGTATATTTTGAGAGCAGATGCTGTGAAACTTAATAAAATAAACAAAACATAAACAGTGATTGCATTAGCACTGTTCCAACCTTGGGCTATTCCTAATAACACTGCCTAATACAGAATGTATTTTATCTTCAGCTTCTTTGTATTGGTTTGTCTTTTAATATAGACCATAAAAAATATATTTATCAAAACTGATAAGCTCCTCTAGCTCAATGAATCCATTTCCTGTCTTGCTTTGGAACAATAAATTCACATAGTACTGTTGGCACATAAGAGTTACTGGGGATACATTTGAGTTTTGACTCAGCCTTTCTTTGTAGTGATTCTCAAATTCATGGACATGGAAGGAGTTCTCAGAATGAGAGTCTTGGCCCCTTGGTGCTCCCTTCCCCTTAAGGGCGTGGTGGCGTGGGACCCCACAGCCCCATGTTGGAGTAAAGTATAAGGAATTCAGCCTTGCATAATATTTCAGAAATAAGTTCCTGTTTTTTCAGAAGATCACACATTTCCCATAATTTCTGTTAGCTCAGTAGATTCTGAGGAAGTAGGCCTGAAATAGTTGCAATATTCAAATAAGATGATAATTCAGAATACACCCTCTTAATGTCAGTGGATAAATGGAGGTTCTGTAAGTAACTGGAGTCTAAATGTCTTTTTGTCTTGAAATTATTTATGCCAAGAACAACTGTATCTCTAAATTCCTGACAACTAAAACCACTGTAGACCTTACTGATGTGCTGTACTGATTTCTGCCCCTTCTCCACCCATCCTCTCTCCGGTATGGTGTGTCAGCCCCTTCTTTGGTCTCTGGAGCTCATCAGGCTCTGTACAGCATCCCAAAACGTGCAGTTGGAGGCATGGGGACGTGCAGCTGAATGGAAGTCACCCCTATCACTTTGTTGGTAGTCTTACTTACTGCTGTTCTCTTCATGGCTGACAAGGAGAAATTTGCTTTCTTGTGAAAAAACAAAGATTAAAAACTGACCTCTCTGTGTAGCTTTAAGAGCTGTGTTTTCTTCAAAACCTTATTTTTCAACAAATTTGTCAATCCAACACAAGGGTGAAATCACTACCTATGGTCAAAGACATTTGAAGTGTTGCGTCCACATCTATACCAGCCTATTTAATGGTATTAATTGCAAAGTTAATATGAATGTCTTTTCCTCTGGAAATGAACTGGAATATCCTCATTTTCAATGAACATTCATTTGGCAAAACCCTACTCATGGTACTATTTGCTACTCCCAGGCCATATATGAAGGCTCAGATGTGTCCTCAACTTCTCTTGTGTCCAAACACTCTGGGATTCTACTGACATGACTTACTTTGTATGTGGGATAAATGGCATGTTTTTGCAGGCATTTGGGACATTTGCCCCTCTCCTATATACAAAAATACATAATATATGTAGCTTTTTGGGTTGGGTTTATTTATTTGCATCCCACAATGCAAACACATGGATTCTAGTCAAAGCCATCAACTGAGTACAATTAAGTGTAGAAGTACAGAGCAATTAAGTGTTCTGTATATCCTCAGAGTGCTAGGACTCAGCACCTAGTGGAGCACAAGACAGAATGACAGCTTAGTTTTGTCCTCCTCCTTTAACAGCATCCTCCTAGCTGTGGTCAAAGACCTGTGTACAGACCCAATATAACTTCTAGTCCTGTAAAAGTAAATGTTTAGGACATCAGGGAACTTTGGGCCCTGAATTACTGTTTTGCCCCATGCAGTTGTGCAGTACTTGCAAAGATTTTTTGTCTTTTTAAGTCATGCTTTCACAGAAGTCCTACCAGGCAGGCTACTAGCAGATAAGAGTTAAGTCAGGCACAATTTTTCCGCTGCACCCAATAAGTAAAGAAGATTCTGCTGCTTCCTGACAGTGTTCTAAAATAGATGTACACTTGTCACTTCTTTGTCCATCAGTCTTAGGCTTCATAGCTTGAATTCATTCCTCACCTTGACCTAGGCTTATTTTTACTCTTTATTTGTTGCACTCAGCAGTGATGCACATAGGCATCTAACATCTCACTTTATTTAAGATTGTTAGTTGTGCTCTGTAAACTGCACATTAGATTGGGGTGATTCTAGACATTTCTGCTGAAAAATGGTTGTGGGAGATGCTGTGGGGGAAGGAGAGAAGCAGTTTAGGATTTTTTTTTGGTTTCAGACTGTGGGAGAAGATGGTATGTTATTTCATATTGCAAATAAAACCCTTATATTTGTCATGGAGTAGAAGGAGTTACTTTCCTTTCTATTGCACATAGTACCTTGGTTCCTTGTTCCCATTACTTAAATAGGATTTTCTTTACATTCAGAAGTGCTTCCAAAATAAAGAAAGCTATTGAAAGATAGTAAAAATGAGATTGCTGTCCCAGTTCGCAAAATAGGCTTAAAATCATGCTTTTACCAATACAGTATGTTATTTTTGTATTTTAATGATACTTATTCTAGTTGTATAACTCCAAATTAAGTCTTTTGCTCTATGAACAAACCAGGTCCCTTTACTCTTCCATGGAAAGAAAAGCAAATCCATCCTGGGGATCCATATAAATATGGCTCAAATATACAGACTACTCCATACAATATTAGCTCAGGAGTTTTGCTAGCAAACAGAAAATCTGATGTACATTGTACTGAGTTCTTATCTCATTTTCTGTTTGTCACAGGATCCTACACTGCCAGTCAAGGTATAAATTGCATCCGTGAAGATGTTGCTTCGTATATTGAAAGAAGAGATGGAGGGGTTCCTGCAGATCCAGATAACATTTATCTCACCACTGGGGCAAGCGATGGCATTTCTGTAAGTGTCCCTTCTTGGTACAAACTGTAGCTTATCAGTTACCTCTGGAAATACAGATCTCTATTGAACATCTGGTCTCACAAAGTTCTGTAAGTTTGGTCTGGCAGATACTGAAGCCACATCCAATGAATATCCAATACTGTGAACAAACCAGTGAACCCCCTGGGTAGATGTCAGGTGCCAGCTGAGAAGCAGGTGCAAAGTCTCTTAATATACATTAAATTGTACCTTTCTGTAAAGGTAGTATGAACTGCAGGTGCCTAAATATAAATTTAGATGATTCAGAGTATTCAAACTAAATAATGGTTGTCCTCAGTGATTAACATACATAAACATTGGAGATTAGAGGGTATCAAGCAGTGGCAGAGGGAAGAGGGAATGACCTCAGAGGTGAGAAGTCTCAGCATCTCTTCTTCCAAGTAAACTCCACTAGTGCAGATCAATGCCAGTGAAAATCCCAAAGATCTATTTCTATTTGTGTATTTCAGTTTGTTTGAGAAACACTTCGGGTTTTGGGTTCAGCCAAGCTTCAAAGATGGTCCTCAGTTAAGGCAGGAATACCAGTCTCTGTCAGATTGCTCCTTTACACAGACGCATCCACTGACAGTACAGCAGCAGTTGGGCTTTTACGAAAGCAGCCTTAGTGTGCTGGTGAGGGTGGTTTTTGAAAGGACATCTGGTGGCAGAGCTCAGGATGACAACGATCCGGCAGGAACAGCTCTCCAGAGGGCTGCAGTCAATTGGCTTTCCAGAGTTTCTGACGCTGGCAGCTTGTCAGGAACGGCAGTGCAGTACATCTAATCTGCACCATGCTGATTTGATTTCACCATTGATGTAAAGTCAGCACTACAACGAGTCTCATTATTTGGCCCTTCCAAAGATAAAACAGCTATTCTTTCACACCTCGGGGGAGAGAGGGTGTTGAGGAGTTTTTAAATATGCATTTGGTCCTGATTATATGTTTTGGATGCTTGGTATTTTTAAACTAATGGTGGGTACAAAATTATATTGATTATAAATCATTAGCTTAGCAGCTGAGTATGTGACGAGAGGCACAGAACAGCAGATTTTGTACCAGAACCACCAAGAAACTAAAGAATACCGCTGCTGAGAGAAAATATATTTTTGGGTTTAGATGCCAATTACATGCTGATAAGGATGCTTGCTTTGATTGCACCTGTACTTCAGGGTTCTCTCTTGATTATAAAGGCAAGAACTCTCTCTGCTTCCTGCCCCTCGTGCTCTGTTTTATTTCATTCACATGTAAAAAGCCTCCACATCACACAGCCATTGGGCACAAGGAAATTGTCTGGACTGACCTTAGCACAAACATTACCCTTCTGTCTGTATCTTCTGGGCATAAACTACATATTATTTTATTTCCATCCCAACACATACTACAGACTTTTGATCTGTTCTGTTACTTGAAAATGAAAACATAATTGCTCATAATGGAAAACAGGTTTCTCTGTTCCAAGGGAGAATCTGCACAGGCCCCAGTTCTAATTTCTGTTTTTATTTACTGGTCTCCTGTGGTTAATGAGATAAAATGAACAGAAGGCAATGAGCAAGAACTAGCTAAAGCTTCTTTGCTTACAACAGGGAACAGTAGAAAAATCACGATCTTCATATTCCTGTTGCGAACTTGCCCTCTAGCCTTGTGCTCAGAAAGTTTTTCCTGAATTTTGCAGTTGATCAGGCATGATCTGTGGAAGATATGACATGAGAGGATTCCATTAAGCTTAGACCATCCTCACTCAGCCCCAAACAACCTGAAATAAATAATTCTCTTTGACTATCCGCTTCTAGGACAGAAATCCACCTTAGCTCTAGACTTTTTTAGGAAGGAAATTTAATAAGTTATTCCAGACTATATTACTAATTCTGGTGTGTGACCTTTTTTTTTTTTTTTTTTTTTAAATTCCTACTTTTTCCCCAGGCAATTTTAAAGATCCTGATCTCAGGAGGTGGCAAATCCCGAACAGGAGTGATGATTCCTATACCCCAGTACCCCTTATATTCAGCAGCCATCTCTGAACTGGATGCTATCCAGGTGAACTACTATTTGGATGAAGAAAACTGCTGGGCTCTAAATGTGAATGAACTTCGCCGTGCCTTGAATGAAGCTAAGGCATATTGCAATCCAAAGGTCCTCTGCATCATCAACCCTGGCAATCCCACAGGTCTGCAGGAATTTTGTTTAGTGGATGGGTTTACGGGTTTAAAGACCTTTTTTGTCTTTACTTTTTCATTCATTTGACATTGCAGGCAAATCCTAAGTACATATCAAATATGTAAAGCTGAATTCCAGAGATCAGTGCTCTAAGCAGGACAGTGTTTTACTTTTAGAAACATGTTTTCAGTATCATGGAACTCCAGAAAGGAGGGAGCAGGTTCACTTCACTGGATCCCATTTAAAGCCACTGCTTCCACTGAAGTTTTCCAGACTTGTGGAACGACTTGCAGTCACTTTTGGTCTCTCTGAGAGATCTTGCCTCTGGCATGGCCTGTAGCCCCTTGCTTCTGAGAGGCAATGACTGTAAAATTTCGGAACTCACTGCCTCCCTCAGAATTTAGCTATTTGAGTAGTTGAGGTTGACTGGTAAGAAATTAGCTCCCACCTAACCATCATGCATGTGAGCATTTACAGTGATTAGCTGTACACAGAGTAATCTCAGTAAGTCATTGATTGATTACTGTATCTCACACTTCCTTTGCTTGAGAGGGACTAAGTTACCTTGTACCATAATTCTTCCAAAAATGCTGCTTAATTTCATACTTAGTGAGCTGAATTCTAAAGTTCAATAGCACTTTTCAGAGGAAGAGGGGTATCTTGAAAAAATGGTAATCTGAGTAAGTCTGGGTGAAAAGATTTCTATGTGTACACTCCACTAACTTTCTTCTTGCTTTAAAAATCAAACTATAGGACAGGTGCAAAACAGAAAGTGCATTGAAGATGTGATACACTTTGCCTGGGAAGAGAAACTTTTTCTTCTGGCTGATGAGGTAATGGAATAATCTGTTCTCTCAAAAGCTAAGAGTACTCTTATGAGGTTTAATTTTGTTCCATGTGTGGTATTGCTACTTTTTAAGTACAGGGAACAGACTCTCTGTTACCGTATTAAGACATGAACAGACATGCAAGATTCTTAGTATCAAAGGATCAGTCAGTATAACAGGTGGCTTGATCTGGGTTTGAACTAGAAAGTGTAGGGGACACAAGGAAGAACTTTGCTAGAACAGACCTAAAAACCTATGTGGTGCTCAGACCACTTCAAATGGAAGAAACAGAAGGAAAATCAATTTAAACATACAAGTAAAGGTTAAATCAGACAAAGAAGCTCACTGTTCTTCCAAAGGCCCAGCATTAAGTTGGTCACATCAGATAAAAAGTATCATTGCAGCAACTACTACTTAACAAAGACCCTTGTGTCTTCTAACAGCTTTTTAGTTTTGAGTGTAAGCACTGTTTCTTCAGTTCAGATCTGCCTCTCTAAAAGGCCATGTTTTATCCTTAGTTGGGGGAACAGAGCACATTAATGTCTTCTGACTGTTCAGGTTTACCAGGACAATGTGTACTCTGAAGGATGCCAGTTTCATTCTTTCAAAAAGATTCTGTATGAGATGGGACCCGAGTACTATAACAATGTTGAGCTGGCCTCTTTTCACTCCACCTCTAAGGGATACATGGGAGAGTAAGTCTGATTTAGTTTTTTTTTTTATTTCATCTTCCTCATTAATCTGGTTGGACAGCCCTTTTATGTTTCTGACCTGAAAGTAATCCACTGTAATTAATCCTCTATTAATTTTTACTAAAGACTATTAAAAAAAGAAAAACAAGCACAAAGTAATGGATTAACTCAGTGGTTTTCAAAGTACCAAATAATCAGCATATTTATTTCAGACACCTAATGCCTCAGTCCCACAAAGGTGAAATCCTACAGTCCCAATCTGGACCCGTGATAAAGGAAAATTGGCCTCCAACATTCAAGGGAACAGCTCAATAATCACTGGGAAGTTTGGTATTACAAATGTTTGTTTTGGGGAAGAGGAGATGGAAGAAAAATATTTTTTTGATTAAATGTATACTGCTACAGACATAAGCTCTTGTTCTGAAGATTAAAGATCCATGTTAATTGTTAATTTGCCTACCAGGGAAACTGCATGTCCACCTTTATATCTGTATAGGATACTGGGACTTAATGTCATGTAGCTCCATCTGACACCATTATCAGTGTGGCAGCTGTTTCAACAACCTGTCTGTTACCTGCTGTAAGATTCTCATTAATTGACTTTCCACTTCTGTAGTCATTTTCAATGCTTTTGTGGTATTTATACACTTGAGGTTAACCAACCTCTTCTGTTCACTTTGTCACAGATGTGGCTACAGAGGAGGCTACATGGAGGTCATTAACTTGCACCCAGAAATTAAAGGACAGCTCCTAAAGCTGCTTTCTGTTCGCCTTTGTCCTCCAGTCTCAGGACAAGCAGCCATGGATATTGTGGTGAATCCTCCAGTACCTGGAGAAGAATCTTACACACAGTTCATAAAGGTCAGCAATAACATGCTCGTTCTTTTGTGCATTTCCCAAACCTATCCTAAGTACTGGGAACTCGAATTATGCACAGAGATCAGTCTTCTTTCCTTTCTCCTTGGACAATACCGTATTAACACCAATTTACAGAACTATGGAGTGTATTCAAAATTAACTTAATATGACATTTAAAAATACTAGGAAGGCATTATCAAATCAGTTTTCTTGCTGATCAATTCAAAATTTTTTCTGTGTTTAATATGGCAAAAGGTTTACTAAATAAGATTTGCTGTTACTAAAACCTAATCAGGAATATAAATTTAAATAAAACTTATAAAATCAATCTTTTTCTTAAATATCTAGTGTCTCCATATACTGAGCAACATGACAATCTGTATTGAAGTATAAATATAGTTTCTCACTTGTAAAAATGAAGCTGACTGGCTGAAGATATTACATTATCAAGTCAAATCAAAGGTTCAGCTAACTTGGTCTCTAAAAATAGCCAAGAGTGGATGCTCAGAAAGAAGATTGTGAGAAGAGGGCACACAGACAGAGACTTCTGCAGGTTATTGTCTGACTACAACACTGTATTGTATCCTGCTAAAGCCTTTTTGCACTGCTGTTTTTAAGAGCACAACTGGAATTTGGAACGTGGTTTGCTCTAAGAGCTCAGCAAAGCCCTACCAGTGTTTCACGTGGGGAAGGCCTTTTGAAATAGTTTCTCCTGGAGTTTGTGTTGCTACTTGAAATGTGTCCAACTGAACACCTTCCTTTTAAACAGGAAAAGGAATCTGTTCTGAACAATCTTGCCAAAAAAGCCAAACTAACAGAAGACATGTTTAACAAGATCCCCGGAGTTCACTGCAATCCCCTTCAAGGAGCTATGTACGCTTTCCCCCGGATCTTTATTCCTTCCAAAGCCATTGAGGAAGCTGAGGTCAGTCAGTCATTCTTACCCCCAATCCTCTCACCTGTACCTGCCACTTGTAATGAGAAACTTTGATTCCAGAGATGGAGTACCAAAGCAGTATTTCATGGGCTGTGTATGATCTTAAATATAACATGACCTTTATCTTCAGAGAGGAAAACAAAACAGATCATTTCATCATAGTGCTAAGGCTCCCAGGTTGAGAGTGTCCCCAAGGACGTTGGTGTTTAAGTCACACAAGAAGCTGGCCCTGTGCAGTTACAAATTGCTGCCTGTGCCTGGGTTAGGGAGGGCAGCACATGAGTGGCAGTGTGCTTCTGACCCTACAAGGGAAACCCCATGCAGCAGGACTGGGAAAGAGGGCTGGAGGTTTCCTTATAAATTTCACCTTTTTGCCTTTGGCACAGGAACCTATATTAATAAATGATAAGTCTTTCTATTCCTAAATACAGCTCTGAAACCTAATTTGTAAAATTCATTTTGTAAAGGGAATTTTATTAGCACAGCTGAGAACAAAAATAGGGCTGTTTTTCAGCTGCTTATTTGATTAGGTATATAACCTGTATATATTTAAGAACTTTTCATAGTTATTAATCAGGAGACTTCCTAGGCAGCAGATTATTCAGGAGGAAAAAAAATAGCAACTGCCAACAGAACTGGAACACACAGTCCTCAAATTAATTTAATCTTATCAAATGTCAGTGCCTTAGGTTTTTTCCAAGTACAACTTTGAGACTTTTGACAAAAAGTTACAAGCAAGTCAAGGAGAATAACAAAATTACCTAAACTCTTTCTTTTGAAGTGAGCTTTTGTGTAGGTTATTCAGCCCTGTTCCTCCTTGAAGTACTGTTATTTAATTCAGTGTGAACTGCCCCATTAGCAATTATTCCTCATCTTCTTTAGTAAATTGAATAAGAAACCAATAATGTAAGATAAGGATTCAGAAAAAAAAAAGCAATCATTAAATTCTATATATTAGCAATATTTTGACTTCAATAATTCCAGTGCATCCATTCCCTTAGGCTCATAAAATGGCACCTGATATGTTCTATTGCATGAAACTTCTGGAAGAGACTGGAATATGTGTTGTACCTGGAAGTGGATTTGGCCAGAGGGAAGGAACCTACCATTTCAGGTACAGTTTCTGTTTGTTTAAAAGCAAATTAGCAGTAATAAGCAAAGTATCATCCCAGTTCTTTCTCTTCTGATTAAATATGAGGATTTTTATTTCAATTTATGTTGTCTCAGTGTCTGCTGGACACTGTCTATGGACTGACAGCAAGGTCAAAGACCTAGTCTGCTAGATGAGCTATTCAAGTTTTTATGGTATTTTCACAGCTTGCTGACATAATTACATTCTATTTTTACACAGTGGCATTTGAAATGCCTTCTCCAGGAATACAAACAATAGTAATAGCTTAAACTTTAATCTTAAAGTTGGATACAAAATTACAAAAATTGCCCTGCATTCTTTTGGGGGAGGAAAAAAACTGTGTTTCCATGTGGAGAAACTTCATGAAAAATGCAGCATCTTCCCTATAAATCTGCTCTTTAAAGCCTCTGTATAGCTTTCTTACCAAAACAAGATGTTGAACTAAATAATCTAATACCAAAACTATGTTGCTTTTGCTGCCAATAAACAGAACTTTGCTCCAGCCAAGTCACTGATAGCTAGAATTTATCATAGAATTTAGTCTTCCTTAGTCTGAAACAACACAACAGAGGGTACCTTTAGCCTTGACAGTTCTGCAACACAGCCAACTGGGTTAGATCCTTGGGTACACACAGCTCCAGGATAAACCTAGAAGAGTCCATTCCTGCACCAGTGTGGGAAAACCATTGTGTTCTGTGTGTCTTGCATACAGCCTGGCATACACACCCCATGGCATTCTCAGATTATACAGAAGAAGGGAAAAAGGGACTAAAACCTGCAGAGTGGGATGTTGCATTGTTTTAATGCTTCTGAACTCAGTTTTCAATTAAAGAAAAAATGTACTTTTACTCATAAATGACAACTCTTAAATCTCAAAAAACAGGGTGTAATTTGGCATAACTGCCCAACAGTGGAAACTGAGTGGCTCTTATTTCTTACTGATAACCTTCTACACCACACAACAGAAAATAACAGTTCTTGAATTCCTGTATTCTAACCAATTGAAACAAATTGCTCTAATGTAATGGTATAGTTCATTTAAAGTAAAAATGCAGAAAATGAGAGAATCACATCAAAACAGATATTAAACTTGTTACTTGCTGTGCTTTGAGATTAATCAAGATCAGTGCAAAGATCACAGTTTAGTTGGTTCTGAAGATAACATGGGTTGGTTTTTTATTTCTTTAAATATTATTTTTCAGAATGACCATTCTTCCTCCAGTAGAGAAGCTGAAGATCCTACTGGAGAAAGTGAAAGACTTCCACATAAAGTTTCTTGAAAAATATGCATGAAACTACTGTGGCTTTTCCCCCCTTATCCCCTCCCCTTCAAGGCAAATGCAGACAATGAACAATGATGTGCTGAGAATGTGCTGTTTATCTAATTTAACTAAATTCAAAATAGATAGAACCAGACTCAGATACTGATACAACTTATTGGACTATTAAAGTTATGTCTGGTGTAGAAGACATTGTTACACCAACTTTTTATAATGGGAAGGGGAAGAATGTGAAGAAAGCAGCAAAAAGAAAGAGTCAGTAAATATTTTCGTGCCTTGATTGGAAGTTACATTTGTGAACTTTTGACTCAATAGGTTGGGGGAGGGATTTGCTCATTAAAATTACTACTGTCATGTGGGCTTTTTTACAAAATAGAAATGCCAAATTCAATTGTTTAGATAGAAATGTGTTTCCCATCTTAAAATTCTACTAAACAAAAATCCAAGTTCCTACATTATAGGTATTGCTTGGTTTAGTTTTTGTTGGTTTTGTTGTTAAGTGTGAAGTGTTCTCCAAACCTGATTAAGCATGTAGGGACAGCATGCTTATTCAAAATAATCTTCAGCAGATGTATGCAGGTGTCTTTGAAATTCTGCTAAAAAGAAATCCTGCCATCCCAGCATAGTTGGAATGGAATATACAGTTTTGATCAGAGGAGTAAACATGGTGTCTGCTTGAACTGTTTTTTTAATGAAACTGAAACATAACGAGGAATACAGTCATCTTCTTCCTGTGCTATTCAACACATGATCCCAGCAAACAAACCCCGAACACTTCCTGCCATAACAACTCCAGGAGTCTCCTGTTAAATTTACTCCATCTTTTATACACATGGAACAGAGCAAGTTACTGTTTCAAAGCAGATGTGAGTACAGTCAATCCTTTCAAGTAGGGTAAAACACAAGCCTTTCAGATCCGCTCTGTCTGTGGGGAACATTTGTTTGGTAACATCACACAGCCCCTCTATCTGGCCAAAATCCAGCTGGAACTGGCAAAGGCTGACATGTTGTTACCAGGAGAAATGCTGGGGCTGATTTCTAATGAAGGAAAAACGTATTTAAAGGAAAATGTCTTGCACCAAGCATAAAGATAATGATAGTACAGCTGACACTTAAATCTTCCACAGTCCTACTGCTGGCTGAACGATCCTGAGTGCTTCTCAAAGCCCAGCCCACCAAACAAGGTGGCTATCCAGGAGTACAGCTGAGTGACTCCACTAATCTCTGCCAGCTTCCCTGCAAAACAAAGGACGGCTTCTGTTTCTCTAGGGCTGGAAGCTGGACACCTTCTGCTAGCTCTGATAAAGGGCTAAAGGAACAGAGCTTTCAGTAGTCAGATGTGAAAGCATTAGCATTTGTCAGGCTTAGGCTGAGCATTTACAGAGTTTATTCATTAAGAATATCACGTTCAATCTAGTCATTAATGTTATTATTTAGAAGTAAACTCATTTTAATGTCTACTGGCACTTTGTAAGGCTGCTGTTGTAGCTGGTTCAACACCCTGTGCTGATCTGGGTTACTAAAGCCAAGGGCTAGAGAAACACCATCCAGATAAACCTGTGCCAATTTATCACGTGAGGAAGACGAGATGTTGTTGCCAATAACTGTCCTTGCCACAGCAGCCCCAGTCTATGACCCAGCATTAGCAGTGGGTGAGCTTCTCACAGTTCCTCACTGAGGCCTGGGAGAAGAATTTATTCTTCTCAATCACCTGCCCGGGGTCACAGGTTATGGATGAAAATGGCACGGCTGCTACACAAGCTACTATGGAGGACTAGAGAAAAACAGTTATACTTTTCTCCTCAGAGAAATGCATTTCTGGGAGGACAGCACACTGAGAACACTTATGCTGCTACTATCCATTGGAAAATACAAACCTGTCAGCACTCTCCGCTTGGCATCCTTAATATGCACTAATAAAACAAACCCAGAAAGCAAAACTGTGGGAGGAGGTCAGAATAATGATGTAAAAATAAGACAAACAGCACTTTCCTCCTCTAGGAATGTGTCCAAATCAAATCTGGCTTTGGACTCTTAAGGCAGTATAGATTGAAACTAAGATCTAACAATGGGAGTTAGAATATTTTTTATATTTTTGTAACTACAGCTTTTTCATGGGGTAGTATTTGTAATCTAATAAGTCAATAGATTTTATATTTGCCTTGCATTTGCACCTGATACTTCTGGAAAAAATGTAAAGGTTTACAAGTTTATAATGATAATTTACAGGTGTGAAAGGCTTTTTGTTTTAAGTCGGGACAGCAATTCTTACACTTTTAAATCAAAATATAATGGCATAAACTGAGTTTTTTCTAAACATTCTATTATGGTGCCTTTTATGTTTCTGACATTATGAGGGATAACAATTTGTTCTTGATGCATCTCATATGGAAGGGTGGTAATTTCTATTGTCCATCCACAATATTTGTATGTATTGTGATAAAGTTAATGTGCATTTTTGTGGAACAATCATGTAAACCTAAGACAAAAAGGCTTATTTTCCATGTCTTTGAAATATTTTGTTAATAACAGACAATCCTTCCTTTCAAATGCATGCTTCTAGGTTTGATCTTCCTCCAGGTGCTCCTTATAACAGTACTTCAGATGTATGAGACTTTCAAATAATAAAGCACATGTTAAAAAAAATGGTACTACTTCTCCATTTCCTATGTCACTGGAGCAACAGCAGCTGGATTGCACTATGACATGTTTAACCCCATGTTCAAAGCAGTATTTACTAATATTTAGTACCCATGTACCAGATCATTAATTTCTGCATCACTCCAGTTTATGGACTTGAACTTTGTCCAATTTACTACCACAAAACTATTCCCTAGCAGCGCAGAACTGTAAATTGGGATGGTCTTAGGCAAATTTATGCTCATAATTAATCCTATAATGTAAGGAGCTGTAACCAGAAGTTAAGCAAGCCAGACTTCTTCCTTCACAGAGTATCAGCCTGTCAGCTGAGGCTGATCAACTGTGTCCTGAAAGCTTTGTGAGGGGTTTGTTTGGTGTTGTGAGCTCCCTTTTTAAAAATCTTCTTATATGACTTGTAGGAGATTAAATTTACAGAGCAACACTATCTTGTCTGTTTGCGGTGACACCTCAGAATTACTTTAGTGGTGTTTGTTTGGGAATTTCAAAGAAAACAAAATTTAGGTTAAGGGAAAATAGTTCTGCTTCCCTAAACATATATGCATATGCCACAACCACCGAAAGCAGGAAATTCTCTTCTTTCTATTGGGATTTTGAGTGTTTTCTGGAACAGAAACACTTCCCTGTTTGTTTGGAGGGGTTTTTTTGGGGGGTGTTGGAAGGGGAGTATGTTTTTTGTTTTACAAACAACAGTGTGGCCTGATATGCTTATATTATGAATGTCATTCAGATTTTTTACAGCTTTTTTTGAGCGACAGAATCTGTCCCATCTAGCAGAGGAGATGTGCCAGATGCATATGATACAGAAAAAGCTACTCACTTCAGGGAGCTTGCAGCATCAGTATACACCATGTGAAAACCACTAGTGTTTTAAAACATTATCTAAGTGCCTTTTTACACAGTTCCTTGGTCAAATTTATTCAAAACCCAAGATACTCATACCCCTGGTATTATTTTTTAACTTGGATACATGCAAGATAATAAGTTTCTTCAACAAATTCTATTTTTAACAATAGAGATTTGAATATTTTTATATTTTAAATATTTAGTGTAGCCACATCTTTCTAATGCACCATGTTATTACATGTTTATTAAATCATGTCTTCATCTGATCAGAATTTGCACAAGCTGTAGCCATTTGCATTGGACAGAGCAGGTGATCTCTTTGCTAGCTTTGAAGCCCTGCATGTTCTGCACACTGAACAGCAGAAAAGCAGCTGAACCCAAACCCGCGCTCTAAACTCTAAACCTTCCTATGGAACACAGAGGCTTCCCAGCCCCTGTGGAAACCCTGGCAGCACAAGCACCGCCTGCCCCAGGCTCTGCCAGCCCCGGCCCCGGTCACAGTCCCCGGGGATGGGAACGCTCACCTGCTCCAGCACAGCTCCTGTGCGCCCGGGCTGCAGCGGCTGCTCCAAACAGGGAACGAAACAGCGCAATTCATTTGTGCCACCAGGGCCGAGTGTGTGTGTGTGTGTGCGTGTGTGTACACACTTGTGAGCCTGCCCAGCTCCTGTCTGGGCTTAAGGATTATAAAATCGTAGAATCATAGAATGTTGAGGGGTTGGAATGGACCTTGAAGATCAGTTTGTCCCAAACTCCCCCCGCCATAGGCAGGGACAGCTCCCACAAGGTCAGGCTGCTCAAGGCCTTATCCAGGCTGGCCTTGAGCACCGCCAGGGTTATGGCATCCACAACCTCCCTGGGTACCAGTGTCTCTCATCCCTCACAGTGAAAAATTTCTATTATCTAGCCTCAGTTTTCCCCCTTTCAATTTGCACCCATTTCTTCTTATCCCGTTACTACAAGTCCCGACTGTGTGCCTGTCTGGCCACGCCTGAGGCAGCTCCGAGACGGGGCATCCGCAGGCCACCCCCATCTCCCCTCACGCCCTTCCCTCCCTTCTGACAGAGCCGGAGGCTCCCGGGCGGCCCCCTGCCCGCCCTGGGGGTGTGTCCGGCCGGCCCCGCTCTAGGCTCGGCTCCGGGCTCGGCTCGGCCGGCTGTTGGCCATGGCCCCGGGGAAGGCCCCGTGCCGGCGGCGCAGCAGCGACTCGGGCGTGGAGCCGGACCGCGGGGCGCTGCCCCGGGACAGGGACCAGCGCACCGCACTCTCCCAGAAGAAGAAGGACCAGCGCATCGCGCTCTTCCTCAGCGACTTCGACCAGCAGGGTAGGGCCGGGGCCGCCCGGGGTGGGTGGAGGGAACGGCGGCCCCGGGCCGGGAGAGCCCCGGGCCGGGAGAGCCCCGGGCCGGGAGAGCCCCGGGCCGGGAGAGCCCCGGGCCGGGAGAGCCCCGGGCCGGGGTCGCGCCCTCGGGCAGGGCCGGGAGAGCCCCGCGGCCCCGTCCGCCGAGGGGTTGGCGGCTGATGGAGGCTCCAGGCGCTCCGAATCCCGCCTCGGATTTCTCCGGATAAAACGCTGTTGTAACTTTCTTTTATAGCGCGGTCTTGCAGAGCTTGTACTTGAAAACATATAACACGCATTGCAATATAAGCCTTCTTTTGTTTTAAAGCCAAGGAGCACATCCAGGAGATGAAGAAAGAGCTCGATTCGCTCTTGCAGACAGCAGAGAAGGCGTTTGCGGTGGAGCTGCTGACGATGCCGGCTGCCGTCAGGAAGATGAAAAGGAAAGAGGTGCTCGGTGAGTGTGCGTGGCCCTGTGCTACGAGAGAAAACCTGGGAACTTGGTGGCTTTCATGAAAAGGTTTGCTTTGTCTGCTCAGTATTTTAAGCAGATCAGCAGTTCTATGACCCTGCAGATGCTCACTGAGCACTCTTGTTCAAGTAGATGGATCTGTGTAACACAGGGTATAGAATTAGGTGACTAGTCTGGAGTGTACTGTTATGTGAGCACTTAAGTAATCTTATTTAAAGTCGGAAGAAACAAGGAATAATTACACCTATTGTTTTCTGTGTGTAAAAGCAGGCATTTTTGTTAATCTGAATCTGTTCATCTTTAACCACAGAGATTATTTTCTCTTTGTTAATTTGAACTCTCCTGAGCCTTTTTTATCTAGTTATTTACCCGTGATGATGAGCAAACAAGTTTAACTCCCACTGATGCAGAGGTTTAAGATGTGTACACTCAGCATTTGATGTATATTCTGGTGAGAACTGATGTTTTTGGAATCTACCTTGCGGCTGGAAATTGTAGGGGCCACACAGAGATCAAACCTGAAACTCTTGAAGAACTTGAGTTTACTGTATGCCTGAGTATGTATTTTGGTGTCCTTCTTGAGAAACTTCTGCCTAAGAGCATTAGCTGCAGTTCAATGTGTGTGAGTGGTGGTTCTTCGAATTCAGGGGATATCCTGTGTGGCCACACTCAGGATTCTTTCAATGATTAAACACTGAAATGGCCTTAGATTTTCATTGTTGTTTTGTAGGAGTGACTGTCCTACAAGACTGGAATCTTGTTCAAATGCAACACGTATGCTGACCTAAGGCTACCTATTCAACCACTACAATCCTGAATTACTTGTTCAGCTTCTGAGCCCATAAGATAAGAATCTGAAGATAAAAGTTATGCAAGTAATAGTATCTAAATAAGTTATAATTTCTTGAGTTACAGATTTGCAAGGGCGGGAGGAAGTGGCTCTTGCTGCTGCAGTGGTAAGTATGTGTTTTCAAATTTTATCACAGTTTACAGAATAGAATTTTTCTCTCCCTGCTGTAAATACTTCAGACAAATGATTTCATTTGGCTATGTGTTTAAATAGAAGATGATATGAAAAGACTAGACAGCCAGCCATGGTGCAGTTATGAACATGACCTAAAGTTTTAGGGTCATCTGCTGGCAGAAATTCAGATGTTTCCAAAAAAATAAACTGGTGTTTAGCCAATCCCACTTCCTGTCAGTTGCTTTCATGCCCTTTTAGTTCACTGCCTTTTCCAACAAAATATGCATCTACTGGGAAAAATCGGATGACCTTCCCATGTTGGATAAACATTTTTTTTAGACTGACTGCTCTCTAGAAGACATGCCAAATCCCAAACTGGTGAGGACCAACAGCAAAAGAGGCAAGTCAATTCATTAATATATAGCCTGTGGTTCTTACATTTTCTTTTTGTTTGAATTGGTTTGAACTGAGCATTTGTAAAATGAATGTTAAGCCTGAAGAATGTAAGAAGGAAAAGTGCATAACAGACCCCCCCAGCATTCAGTGTGGAGGATCATGAGCTATGCTACTGTAGAGGTACTTTAAAGCATGAGGTAAGAGTTCCTGTCCTTTATATTTATCAGGGAAAATGGTGAGAAAAGACAGATTTAAGGCTTTACAGCATAGCAGGGGAGCTAGGAGAGTCACTCCTCCTTTCTTAGGTTTCCCTTAACATTCTGCCTATTGAGCTTTGTAAGAAAAATACCATTTTTCTTCATACTCCAAAATATGCAATAAGAACACTACCACTGGGTGGTAGTTCTGTTTTGTCTGGGGGCTGAGGGATTATCTGGGGTCTTTTAACTGTCTTGTGTGTGTGTCCCAGTGTCTGTAATGAACACACATAGTTTGCTTTGACCCGTGTCCCAGGTGAAGGACATTGGATAGCAGAAGGGGTCCATAGCTGTGAGGGGGAAATAGGCTTCAAACACAAGGCTGAAGTGGTGTTTTGTGCTCTTCATGAGATCTTTATTTTCCTTGTCTTGCTAATACATTTCTAGTTAAGGTAACAACAATTGTTGAATATGAAGATTCCAAGCATAGTTCTGCAAAGAAAATAACTAAAAAAGTAAGTTTATTCTGTTTTTATTCAAAAAATATAAGTGCTTAATTTATTCTGACCTGCCATGAATGCTGCTGGATCCATGACCAGGCAGACCATGCTGCCTGTTGGAAAAATCAGTTGTTTTAAATTTAATGTATTTGAAGTTAAGAAAGGATAAACAGTAAATTATTTTCATAATGAAATATGGTCTCTGCACTTCTAGTGACAAATTCACACAGGCATGCAAGTACTGGCATAGTCATTCTTTCTTGACATGCCAGTAAGTCTTGATGGTTTGCGGAACCATTTTTTGTTGAAAATTTTTTTTTTAATCAATCTCATGTTTGATGGATTACCATGCTTTTCTATAACTGGGCTGTGCACTGTTGTCTCTAAACCAAATCAAGTGTTTTTGTTTTACCGTCACAGTCTGTCTGTGCAGTGTAGCTCCTCAGCCAGACACTGAGGTAGCAAGATGACAACAAATACAAAAAAGATTTTGTGCAGTTACAGACTTCTGCTGTAAAAGGGCTTAAAAATTGGAAGGGTGTATATTAGACAGGTGGCTGGTTGTACAGAACTTCAGTAGGAGTTAAGTATGTTTTGGCATGATGAAACTTCTTTTAGAATGCATATTTGACATTTTATATACATATAAAAGGCAGCACTATGGGGTTTAACTACCCTTTCTCAACAAGGAATTTTTACTGTATAGTTTCCTGCAAATATCTATCATTTTGCTTTCAAATGCCACCTTTTTAAACTGCAGTCTTATATATAAATTTTCAGATTTCCAAAACCAGGTCACTGGTTTCATTGGCCTCTGGTTTAAATGGCAAACTGAACTCTCTTTCTAGGTAAGACTGATCTTTGGTAGCTCATTTAACTCACCTGAATTTGTGAGTGCTGAACACAATTATTTCCATACAAAGTAGTTGAGATCTGAGCCCAATGGGAATATATCTGAAAAGGATTCTTCCATAACATGACTGAGATGCACTATGGTGATGTGAACCTGAACAAAAAAGCACCTGTAGCTGATGAAGGCTTGTGTGAGACTGAATGGTGCTCAGTTCTGAACTCAGGCGATCAGAATAGATTCCCAAATACTGCTGGAAGACAGCCTGTAAGGAAAGCATCTTTGCTTTGTGAGTACAACTGAACTGTGCTGTAATAAACACCTAACAAGGGTATTGCAGCCCTCCCTTGCCTAACAACAGAAATTATTACTTTGTTCTTGTATGGTTTTAGGTCACACTGCCATGTTTACTTCAGGAGGGCTTTTTCACATGTGTTTTTCACACTAGGTCCCTGTTATGAGGCACTTTAGTATTATCTAATTATCTGACTGTCTACCTTCATCCTAGCTAAAACTCTACATTAGAAGTAGTTGAGGAGGAAATAAATAAAAATAATAAACCAACAAAATAAAACCTCCAGCAAAACACAAACCCAATAACTGCTTTTAGTGTCTGTTTACTCTTCTGCTACTGTGGCTTGCAGAAGGATGTTGAGTCTCTTTCTTTTCATTGCAGTGCCACAAATCTCAAAGCCACTCCAAAGGGAGCTACAAGGTAAGGGGTTTTCAGCTTGTTCTTAATAAATAATTTTGTTCAATACCAAGACATTATATATCTGTATTATTATCAATCTAAATATTAATCATCACTCTAAATGTAACAGATCTCAGTGGTCTGCCACTAAATGTGACAGTGGGGATGGGAACCCATTAACACCTCCTGCTTTGGGTTGTGGGTGTTAACTTACGTTCTCATGGAGGTACAGGATTTGATGTCCTAAGTCAGTTTAAAAAACATGTAGAGTATAAATTCTATTCTCACTCACTAATACAGGCTTACATCTTGAACTTGTTCTCAGAACCCAACCTTGAATAAAATATCACCAATACTGCTGTTTTAAAAGAAAAATCAATCAATCCCCACAATAAACCAATCCCCACAAACCCCCTCAACCAAATACACTGATAATAAGTTCTTTGCTTCTTGAATAGTCAATATTTTCAGTTAGTATCATTCTTCATACACTACAGTTTGGTTTTGGCACAAGCTGAAGAGAGGGGATGAACAACTTAAATCCAATAAGTGATTCAGTTTCACCTTGACCTGCTATAAATGTCAGAGGCTTGTTTCCATGCAGAACACACCCAAAACTTAAATTTTTAAAGTAGAATAAGATCAACTGTATAATGAAAACTTAGGAATTCTGCATGGCATAAGGCATGCCCTGTGCCTCTGAGAGGTAGCAGCTTTGGTATTTATTGATATCACCCTCTGTAGTAGACAGATACAGCACATGTCTTATCTTAAGCCCTGAGGCATGAAATTTCCTCTTTCCAAAACTGTAAACATTCACTGCTGATACTGGAGAGCAGATATTCTCGTTGGCCAAAATGTCATCTTGTGTCACAGGCTTACAAGGTTACTGCAGTGGCAGGGTCATAAAACATTACCCAGTGGTGCCTCTAAGTGCTGCTCATGGTTGGATTTCTGTAGTCTCCTGGCAGAACTGAACAATTTAAACAGAACTGCCTCTCTCCTAGGTGTATTTCCTACTACTTACATTTGCTTCATGCTTGAAAATTGCCAGCAGGAAGTTAACCCCAGAGTAACATTTTAATTGTATTCTAGTGCTGGATTACAACAGACTGTCTCAAGAACTTTACCTGCCCGTGGAAGAGTTCAAGGCATGTTAAAAAGAAGTAAATCAGTACCTCAGCATAAAACTGTTCCATTTGTAAACATTCCCCTGGCTGATGGACAGGTATCTCATTTTTTTTTAACACTTTCAACTTATAGTAGTTTATCAATGCAAATAATCTGATAGTGATAGCTTATCTTGTTCCTAAATGAGATGCTGCTAAACAAATGGAAAAATGGTTGCCAAAATTTTGCAGTGTACAGGGAAGTACATGATTTTAAGAGAAGCTGAGTATGCAAGAAGAATCTTTTAATCTTATAATTATTTCCCTTCACATACAGACACTCTGTACAGCTGGTGGAGAGCTCCGTAATATCAATGTTCAACTCCTAAATCAGGACACAGTACAGCACATTCATAACTTGGTGGTAAGTTTGAACTAGGAGGCTTACAGATCTGTCTCTTCAGACACCTGGTCCCAGGCTATCATGTGAGATACTGTCATGAATGCAAATTTAAACTCTTTGGAGTTTAAGCCCAAACTGGTTGGCATCAGTTGGAGGGAGGAAGAGGGAGGGGAGAACTGCTCCACAGGGATCATGTCTAAAAGTAACTGCACTTAAACAAGCATGTGTAGTTTGGTGATAGCCTGGGAGACCACAGGAACATTAAACTCTTCTGTCTGCAGTGCTCTGGTGTCTCTCGTACCATGTGAGCAAACTGCCATTCTCTTATCTCTGATTCACAAAAGCTGACAAAGTTACAGCTATATTTTGATTCTTATAATCTATTATTCTTTGTCCCTTGCTGAGTAAGAACTATACACCTGCTAAGTCTCTGCTGCAGAACAGGAACTGCCTTAATGGTTTTGAAGCAAAATGAAGTGGAATAGAACTTTGTAGCACATATTGCCCAACTCTAAGATGAGGGTACCTGGGCTATTATTTGAAGTACTGGAAATCTATCCAGACATGAGATTTTTTAACCAGTTTATAGCTGTGCAGGTATTGAGACTAGTGCAGTTGAGTCAAGCTAAAGTTCTGTTCTGTGTTTTTTGTCATGTCCCTGCCTCAGTAGGCAGAAATGGGGGAGTAAGTGCTCACTGCTTACTTTAAAAAGTAGTGACCTTCCTTTCTTTTAAGTTGTCTTGGGTAGCTCGAGCTAAAATGAATTTTTCCCCCCTCAGAGTGAGCTGACTGTACTGTGTGGAAAGGCAACACCTAAACCACGTTAATAGAACTGTCTTGTGACTACAGAACAATTGTGACAGCTCTTGCCTGCTGCCTCCAAAGTGTTTAAATTATGTCTTTTATGTCTTAATAAAGTGCTATACTGCCCAGTAAGTGTTTTTATAAGCTTTTATATCATGTGATGTGTCTTAAGTTCCTATTATGAAGGATATCAAAGCAGAAGAAAATGCTACTTTTTCTTTATAGCAGGCTTAGTTTAGATTTTTACTAAGTTCACAGTAAAATGAACAGTAAGAGGTTGTATATAGAAAATAATTTCAACTCTGATATTCAACTCACAAATAAACTGAGGTACATGGCACTATGTTTTTTGACAGCCTTAAGACACTTTAATTTTAGTTATGTGATAGCATGTATGAGTCGAACACAGGAACAAAATTTATTTCCAGTCTTGTGCTGTGACATGACAGTAATGTGGCAAGATGACAGGTAAAAACAGACTCTTAGAATTTGTTATCAGGTGCTGCTGGCAGGAGCCTAAATTAATGCCAGCTCAGGACTGAAGCAGAACTGCCCTACAGTGATCAGCTCTTCCTCCACCCCTTTACTTCAATTATCTGAAAAGTTACCATGAATCACTTCCTCTCTTCCCCCTCAAAAAACCAATGTGAATGGGGATTAAAGGTTTAGAGTATTACTCCATTTTGCAAGGACTTAGAAGACAGGTGTTGTAATTGTTTAAGCATTTACAGGTTAAGACTGTCTCCTTGGAGAGATCAGTCAGAGAAAAGAATCAGTGTGTAACCATGGCTTCACAAAATGCAATCCCAGGTTTTAATAAATGAAAATAAAAGACCCACTAGAGAATGCCACATCATAAGTCAGTACTGAAATACAGATCAAACAGTATTTATTTTTGCTTCATTTTTAGAGTCTATAACAAGGATGTTCAGCAACACTCAAATGCCAATGCCTACCCAAGCACATTGAAACCCTTGGAGTTTGTCTCTCCAACCTCATTAATAAAGTGTCAACAACTATCAGAGAAATAACTAAACAAGTCACACTTCAGATTTGTAAATAAAAGTAGAGCTTCAACTTTCTCACTTAAACAGGAGAAAAACCTTGCTATAGAGGCAGCTTACCAACCCAACACTGTTCATGCACAACAGTTCCTTAATTAAGGTCACATTTTTGCTTTGTTCTGACATTTTTGCCAATTAAAAGTAACAGAACTGAAGCTGGAGAACTTAGTATCTTCATAATTAAACCAAAGTGCAAACTACAGAAAAGTAACAAACCCATCTACATTTATTATGTTTCCAGGTTAAACAATTTTTTTTTTTTAAACTAGAAACATTTCTCTAGAAGTGAGGCTGAATCAGGCTTTGAATAGGATTCAAAGGCTAAGAGAAAGACACCATTATTTCAGAATTTAATCATTCCCCACTTAAGGGGTTTGTTATCTTTAGAGTGAATTCAGATATCCTTGTGTTTTCTTCACACAAAGGGGACATGGCTGCAGCCTTCCCTGTGCCCATTTAGTCATCTCTCATTTCAGGAAGAGACTTGAATGTGGCACACAATTGTTATCTGACCTCCACCTAGTCTTAAAGCAGCTTCAGCCTCCCTGTGTTTATAAAATATCTATCATCTACATAGTCTCTTCATACACAGACTACTTAAAGCCACTGGAAAAGTAAGAGTTACAAGGCAAAAGAAATATATTATACACCAACTGCTTTTATTTAATTTCAGAAACCGTTCACAAGATGGTAGAAAAAACTTACAACCACTTCTAATTTAGTCTTTCATTGTTCCCAGTCAGCTCTAAACCCATTATGTGCAAAGCCCATTTACCATGCATCTAGATGATAGATACAGGCTATGAAATTCTTGATTCTACTTGTAGCAGCTTATGCAGGTGCAGCCAAATACCAAGCCTCAGGACAAATTGTACACAAACTTTACAATGTAGAATTTGAATTTAAAATATGAAACTTAAAATCTACACAAACTGGTAAAAATCAAGCACAGATACGAGGACAAACTTAAAACCCATGTGAAAAGGAGTCTCGTCTTCCTTTCAAGTGCTTTATTCTGCTACACAGTCAAAATGAAGATGTAAGCTTGTGGTTAGTTTAAATTACACTCTGTAGATACTATAGACCAATTTAAAAGTTACACATACAGCAATAGATGTCCGTTGGTTCATCTGGATTACTTATACAATCCAGCTGGATTGTTGAAAACAAGTCAGGCAAAATTTGAAAGAAAATCCTTGTGCAACTTTTTAGACAAATGTTTACTGGTGGGCACACTGTACCCCAGGTCCATGATGGCTGCTTTCTTCATCAGAACTATCATTGTAAGCTTCACGTCTCTGGCCACCACCTGAACCACGAGTGGTATCAAATTCTTGAAGATCTACCTCTTCTGCATCACCAATTACATTGGGAAATTCTGGTCTAGCTGGCAGAAGATCTTCAAGTTCCTGCCCCAAAGAAAGAAATGCATTCAGTATTCCATCTACAACTGCTAAATAAAGTGACCAGTTTCCTACATCTTCAAGACACCTCTAAGTGCAGGTTTGGCTTAGAAGTCTATGCTGATGAAAGTCCTGAACTGCAGTCATTTAAAAGTATTTGTATCAACTGGAATACACCACTTCAAGAAAAGCAACAGCTCGACATATCTTCTACCAAAAGTGCAATCAGTAAATACAGTTGTTCTCTGTAAACTTATCACACAGCAACAGAAAGATTCTCCTCCTGCCCTTGTCTATGTACCATCTGCACAGCTCTTAAATACAGCTTCCATACATTCACGTTCCAAGGGGTATTTCCAAGTAATGCATGGCCCATAAGAAAGGTTAAAAGAACTTGCATCTAAATTTAAGCACTGAAAGCAAGTCCATGAGGTACAACACAGGGTCTCTGCCCACTGTCAAGTAAGACACTGAATTTATGCTTGAAAAGCTACTTACTGAAAGCTTTTCTGGGCTAATCCAGTTATTTTCAGGAAACTGAACATCAAATTTAATGTAGAGATCCCCTTTCTCAAAAGGATTGCGATATTGTGGCATTCCTTCACCTCTGACTACACGAACACAACCTGGAATTCAAAGAGAAGTAAAGTAAGCAGAGGAGTACTACTGCAGAACCATTCTCTCTCCATGCAATTCTGTTTCCCCAGCCTAGGTTCAGTTAACAGGACAGCAAGGGTGGGATTAAGTGCTGAAGAATCACAAAAGCAGAAACAAGGAAATCCTTATCAGGTCAAGCTTACCTGGTTCAATTACTTTTCCAGGAGGATATTTAACCACAATCTGGCGTCCATCAAGGTGCTTAAATGTGAACTGAAATCCACACAGTGCTTCAACAAGTCCAATCTTGTGTGTCATATGCAAATCATTCACATCCCGCTGGAACACCTGGAAAACAAAATAGGAGACATCCTTTCAAGTAGTACTGTAATCACAGCTCCATCAGACTCATTATTGAGAGTTCATTATTATTTATCATTAAAATTCAATGTCAGAGCAACAACCTTTGCATAAAGTGAACTTGATTCTGTTAATTCAGATGGCTTAACATGCTTGGGAAGTTTGTGCCTGACCAAGTGTCATCTAAAATAAGCCAAACCCCACTACATACCGAGGTAAGGTTCAAATTAAACCAGGCCTGTACAGCAGCACTGCTCTTTCACCCCCAACATCCTCCACACAAGCAGCCTATAAACTAAACTGACTACAGCTTGACACTATTTCCCCTGCACTGGGGTATATAAACCACGTCTTTGTTTCTCAGCTTTTGTCCTCATGCATATCAGCTTTAGCTACCTTGACCAAGAGCAAGACTTTGGTCACTTAGTTGACAGATGTCAGAATTGATCTTTAGGCCACAAAACTCAGGATTCTCAACCAGAATATATGTTAAAATTTATGCACTGGCAGAACCATGAGTCCCACCTCAAGGGAAATTTTAAGAACACAAAGTCTAGTTTTACTCACTGGGACAAAGTACAGACTGACAGATTAGCAGTCCTTGACACAGCTTTAAAAAGCTTACAAAGTACCTAATTAGCAGATAACTACCATTATAGCCTTAATATATGACTGGAGCTTAAATTTGTACCCCATGATACTCTGTCATAACAGAAAACCCCTCCTTGAGTGCAACACACAAACTATTTCTTATTTCATCATAGCAATACTTGGCATTTTTTAACAATACAATTAAAAAAAGAGCAATCACCTCAACTCTGACCCACATGAATTTTAAAAGAAGATAAATTGCAATATTTAATTCCAAAGTGCAGTGTATATAGTCCAGAACACAGTGAACATAAGTCTTAGCAAACCAGTATAAAGTAATAATGTTTGTTTTGTGAAATGGATCAGCAACATCACCATTTTGTATTATTTCCAGAACCACAGCACCAGACACAGAAAGCACCATCTGGGGATTTTATCAGGAGTTCCCTGCCATGTCACAAGACATGGAAAAAAGCCACACTTAGAATTTTATTAGTGTCATGAGCAAAGCAGATTAAAGTTAACATCCTGAATGGCTCCTCACTGCATCTACTGTATCAAAGTCACTCTGAGCTTATCTGAGAAAGCTACCTCTTATTAGCATTAGGAGGCACCAGAAGCTGCCTGTCCTTTGGCTAAGGACTTGCCCAGTTTTTTCTGGCTCACCATGAAAGCCACACTACACACTATAAATCTATTAAAAGCTATTCACCAGCTCTCCCAGAGCTGCAACTGTATCAATTACTTTAAATAAATGGCCATCTATATAACTTAAGTATTAACAACTGGAATAAAAGGCATTTAAAAAATGAACTCAAAAGCATTACCTCATTTTCTTTCTCTTGGAGTAAAAGGACAATATCGCCTGGTTCCACACCTGGAGCCTGGTCTGCTTCTCCACTGAATGTAATTCTCTGCCCATGTTTCATGCCTTTATCTACATGGACTTCAAGTATTTTTACCTCTTTGATCACCTTCTTCCCTTCACATTTTTTACAGCGGTCTTTTTCATTAATTACTTCACCTAAATAAAGACAAATTTTGAGTTCAAAGATTTTGACATAGTTGCATCCAGTTCCTAGAAAAAAACTATTTGAAAACAAGCTGAAGAATTTCTGCAACTCAAGTTGTGATTTAGATGTTGCTTTATGAATTCCTCACAAGAGGAAATCCAGGCTTCATTTACCCTAGCTGGGACAGAGGGAAGGAAGAAAATAATAATAAAAAATACTCCCTGACTGCTCCATCTCCCAGTATATCCCCACAAGACAGTACTGAGTAAATGCAGCCAGTAGAACTAGAGTCTTGCATACAAAAACAGGAAGAGAGCTGGTCACATCAGATTCACCACTACAAAGGTAATTACTGTTTCCAGCAAACTGAAGGATGACAATCCAAAATGGCTTCAATGCTCTGTTCTACCTCACCTTTATTTTTCCAGTGAGCTCTTGTCTCTATACACAGTGACCAAAGTATTAGAGCGCATGAATTGTAAAATTTCAGTACTAAGTGCCACAAGCAGATGCACTTGGCTTAAAATATTAAGCTTCTCAGCTTAGACCACCCTTCTGTGAAACAAAGCATAACATTATGATGCAGTTGAAACTACAAAATATGTAGGTTAGGTATAAAAAATATGAAAAATAACATCATTTATAAAATGTTTCAACAAGTCACAAAATACAACTCTTTGTAGCTTGAGCGTTGTGATAAGTAAAATCATCCACAAGGTGATGTTACTACTCTGCCAACTGCAGAAGGCCTAAAAAGAAATCATAGGAAGTGCTGAACTTGCTCCCCCTAAACAGAACCAATTCAGCCAAAGATATCATCTTAATTTTAACTGAGAAATTCAACTTCAGGTTCCCATTTTTAACCTACAACTGTCCTTGGATATCAGGAGATGCAAAAAGACAACTAGTTCCTGAACCAGCAACATCTCGGGTTTTTACTTTAGCACAAGAGTAATAACAGTAAATAATATTCACATCTAAGTGTTTTAAAAGATGATCAGACCCTAGTGCTTGAGCTTCTAGGCTGCTTTTCAGTATACTAAACACTGTAAATCTTGCTGCTGTTCTGAGTGAAATGATTTCTCCATGCTGCCACCAGAGTGAGATGCAGCAGCTGACTGGGTGAGGGCAGAACTGTCCTGGATAAGCTCCTCCTGAGATTTAAGCAGGAGCCTGGATCCAAGCACACACATTTAGTAACAGAGCAGAGCCTGGCCTACCTTCTCCATTGCAGTCAGAGCACACGGACTGCATCTGCTGCACCATTCCCGGGGCCAGCTGCCGGATCATGATGCGCACACCCCGGCCCCGGCAGGCGTTGCACTTCTGAACGGAGCCAGCCTTCCCTCCCTGCCTGCAGCACAAAGCAGCAGTTGCATAAAAAGGAAGTTCTTCAGAAAGGTACAACCAGAAACCCCCTCCAGCAGTAGGTTAACATGCCTACATGCCCAACTGCACTGCCAATTACAGTTGGGTTCTCTGATCTCCCACCCTTCCCCCACAAAAAGCCCTTGAACAGTTCAGTTCCATCAACAGCATCATTCAAGTTCAACAATTTGCTGGTCTGAAAGCAGGCTCCAGTAAGTCAAATACTGATAAAGATCTGACACAGGAGATCTTTCATTACACTATCTACCAGCAAAGCAACCAGAGAACTCAAACATACAAACAAACTTACCCATTACATGCACTACAAAGGACATTCTTGCTAAGTTGTAGTTTAGTTGTCTTTCCATTATACAGATCTTCTAAAGTGACTCTACAAAAGAAAGCATTTCTCCTGGGTTATCATGTAACAACTTGGTTTCACCATGTAATTAAAACACTTGCCTAGCACAAATGAAAAAAAACCCAAAACAATAAAAACCCCACCAACCCAGATATTCCTAAAAAGACAAAATCTGCTATCAAAATATGATTTTGAAGTACCATTTCGGCTTTCACAAAAAGTTACTGAAAAAAAATTCCCTACATATCAATACCCTTGTAAAGCTGAACATAGTTCCAGAGAAAAGCTGTAATTTAATCAGAAGAAACCACATAGGATTAGTTGTGTTTCTCAATAGGAAACAAGCTTATCTAGAATTTTAGGTGTTATTATACAGTCATAACTAATTATTAGTTTTAGTTCTACCAGGCAGGTGAGAAACAAACCTCTGTAAACAGTCCAGACAATATTTATGGCATAAATATACAAGAACACGCATAGAATACTTACTACTGTATTGGACTTTCTACACAAGGGAGTTTAGTGGGGAGGGGTTAGCATGTCCCCAATTTTTTAGTGTTTCTCCTAAAAGGGTTTGTTAGTGGATACTGAGAAAAGGTTGCCTGGCATCAGTATTTACAAATAACAACAAAATCAAAGCTTATTAATAATATACCATACAGTATTAGTAATTATTTAGGATTAGCTACTAAACTAAGCAAGCATATGAAATTAAACAATTTCACTAAGCACAGTTTGCCAGCAACAGGAAAGATGTTGCTTAACTGTAGTTCTTAAATGGACCTGCTCAGAAGGCAAAAAGCCAGCTATGACTGCAAGAAGGGATCTCCAAAACAGTTAGGTGTAATATTCAAGAATGGCTTTGACAAAAAAACCCCCAAAGCCACTACACACACCTCTCCATTAATTATGAGGTTCAACCATAGTTCCAGCTGGCATTGCCCTATGTCTTTCCAGAGCACCTCCACTTTCCCAAGAATCTGCCTAGTCAGTAATACTTAGCTGTTGAAGGCTTTTCCAGTTTAGAACTACCAAACATCATTAAGCACCAAAACAAAGAAAATAAAGGTAACGAAGTACGAAATTCAAATAACCTGGCAAAGTGTTTGGTAGTCTCTAGATTAACCAACCAAGGAAAGTAACTCTAGATGACTGGCCCCTGGCTCTACACACAATGTGCAGGTCTAAAGAGTAGTGCAGACTGCAGAGGATCTCAGCTGAGAAGTGTCTCAAGAATAGAAACCAGCAGAATCAAGTACTGATCAGGAAAGCTCCAAAGTACAAGTTGCAGCATCAAGGTACTCACTTGAGTGGATGCATCATATCTTCTCCTCTTCTTCTACCATTGCGACTTCTACTCTGGCCACCCATGAAATTGAACAATCCACCACCAAAGATGTGGGAGAAAATATCGTCCATTCCACTGCTTCCACTCCCTTCTCGGAGCCCCTGCTCTCCATATCTATCATACAGCTCACGTTTCTCGGGATTTGACAACACTTCATAGGCAAAGCTTATTTCTTTGAACTAGAAGAGGAAGAGAGTCCAAACAGTGCATGGCAATTTAGAACTTCAAGGCAGCATTTTATGAGTTTCTCCCCCTGCATGAACACCAATCAATTAAGAAGGAACACAACAAAACACTTTCCCACTCTCAATTTAACATAATGTTTTCTTAACAAGACTATAAAGTCAGACTTTGGCTTAGTTATGTTACATCTTACCATAAAATAAGACATTTTACTGCAAAACTTGGTTGGCTTTGGTCTTTACTAGGATAAGATAGATTTCCTACAAATAAAAAAAACCCAACTGAAGAAAACCACCAACTACATAACACTGCAGAAGCCAAAAGGCAGAATACCAAACAGTTAGATACTAATGGAAAAGACTTCAGGAAGCTGGGCACTTAAAATACACTAACAATTGAGTAACTTACATGAATATACATTTCAGTATTTGGCTCTATGGCAAATCAGTATCTTTTCCGAGTCATTTCTGCTCACCTCTAAGCAGGCATCAGAACTTCAGTTTTGTAAAAGATAATCAACTGAGTCAACTTAATTAACAATTTTTAAATTGCTTCTAGCATAACAAATCTAAAACCTTCCCACATAAGTTATTTGTTTTATGCAGCAGCAGTTTTAAGAACCTCTATATATACCTTTTTCCATGCTGGAAAAACTTGAAAAACTGACAATTTTTTTCAAATTCCTACGTAGATGCCAATGCCAGCGGACATTATCATAGCAAATGAGAGACATTTTTTTCCTCAGCATTACCTTCTCAACCAATTTGACTCAGACAACTGCTGCATTTTGTCACCAGGCACACTGGCAGATTTTGAGACTGGGGAGAAGTTGAACAGACACGGCTCCCTCTCACAGCTGGTATTTTTGAACAACTTGAACAGCAAGCCCCCAACACCTGAATTCAGTTCCTTAGATGCTACTGTAACAGCAAACTTAAGGCATTTAAAAAAAAAGATAAGTAAGTCTTTCTTACTTTGTCTCCTGCATTTGGATTCTTATCAGGATGGTATTCCTTGGCCAGTTTTCTGTATGCCTGGTTGAAAGAGATAGAAAATTAGTTTAAATTTCCATTAATAATTATTTTTTTTTCCTTGAGAAACTCAAGTAGTGTCCCCAGGAAGAAAGTAAATCTAATAAAGCAAAGTGAAAATATTATAGTGTTTCAAAGTCACTCATACATTGATACGACCTGAAAAACTTTTGACATTGCTATGTGCATAAATTAACTATGCTTGTATTTAAACACAGCTATGGTGCACAATAGCTAGAACTAGTTTTCCTGCTTATCCTCATTAACTTAGAGGGAGAATCCCATTAAACTTTCATTAAAATTACTTACTCTTTAGAACCTGCTCAAACCCTACACCACAACAGTAAATTTGAACCTGTTTTTATTTGCCCTCAATCACAGCAGTATAGGAACAACAAAATGGCTGCCTCAGCTTCCCATTCAACCCTACAACCACTCCTCACAACAATCATTGTGTTCTTTCCTACCTATCCCTAATGGAAGAGTTTGCCTCCCTTTGAGCTGAGTATATGAGTTATATGTGCAGAAATGTACACAGCACTGCTTTTATTCAACTTCATTGTTGTAAACCAGTAGGAGGAGTAAGTACGGACAAATACCCAGAAGGGACTTTCCAGAATGCTTTTTTCTGACCAGCACTTTGACACTTGAGACCATCACTGGTTCTTCAGCAGCCCTTCATCTGTTCTGCTTACATTGGAGAGGATCAAAGCAAACAACACAGCAGGCAGAGACTTTTCCTACCACTGGAGTTAATGACAGTAAAAACCTCAACCCTTCCTCTACCTATACAGCCCTCAGAAACAATCAGGGGACAAATATTAACAAATTACATGGTATTTTATTTTCCAAAGTACACCTATTAAAAAAAGCTACAGTGATGCAATTGCAAAAAAAATGAAGTATCAGTTCTTGGACAGGATTTTTCAAAGACTTTATTTCTGAATAACTGAGCATCTAGACTAACTCCTTCGAACTACAACGTTAAGAGCTTTACACACAAAGCTTTATGGAAATCACAATTTACCTTTTCAACAAGTAAATTTCCTTTTTTTACATCCAGAGAGTTACTTCTCATTACTGATTTTATCCTGAAGCACTCTGTACTTTTGCATGCAATCAAGACATGATAAAGAACTAATGAAATAAAACCAATGTTGAAATTACAAGCCTAATATTCTAAAGCACAGTAAGTGTAAAAAAAAAAAACCCATACATCTTACTGAACAAATCACCTATTGGGAACAAAGCATAATCTTCCACAAACCTGTGTTAATGGATTTTCTATTACATATATTTTCTGCTATAATGGATCTGTTATAATGGGTTCTCCCCATATATTTTAAGGAGTCCAACCAAGAAAAAAACAAAATAGCACTAAACTGATAACCTAAGTAACGTTATCTAATCAGGAAAAAAGGAGCTTGCAATGGTAGTCTTTAAAAAGAGAAAGCCCTCACATCATGGCTGATAACAGCACAGCACTCCAGGCCAGAGCAACTCTTACAACTACCCATGGCCCTAAAGGAAGCCACCATTATTTACTTCATCAGAACCAGATACAGAATCAAGGTCTACACTGGCAACATACATAACTTCAGTAGAAGTTTATGTAGCCATTGTTAAAGCCTATTCTCTCAGCCCCTTTTGACTAAGATATCATTGATTCATTTTTACTTTTTCTATGCTGTTATATAGGTTAAAATACCAGAATTTACAACAACCATGAAATCTCTCAATGACAATAATATATACATGAACTCCTTGCTCTTACAGACAGTTGGAAACTTTACACTCCATGATTAATCCAATATGTGGTAATTAATATCGGGTGGTGCAGGCTATCTTAGCAGAAAACTGCTCTGGTTTTCATTCTTACAGGACACAGATAGTTTTAAGCAAACTCTGTAAGAAAATAAATTATTATGGTGGACAGTGCTGTATACAAAAGACAACCTTCTCACGGCCTGCCTTCCATCTCCAGCACAGTTTCAACACTGCAATTGCCTATCCCTGCACAAATTAGGCTGCCGCGTGCATGACGGGTAAGGCGCAGTTGTTGGTGCCAGCACCACCCACCCGCGGAAGCCACTGCTAGTGAACCGTCTGGTTCATTCTCCTCCCTCACGTGTAAACGGTCATTAAGGCCTTCACCAAAAAAAAAAAAAAAAAAAAAAAAAAAAGCTTTATACTGAAATTGCTATAGTGATGACCCGGCTCCAAGTTTTCACCTCCCCTCTTTGTTTACCTCGCCTTGGCGCTTTCGGCCTGGGAGGAATCGCATCTACAAGCGAAACCGAATCCTCCCAAGGCCTGCACGTGGGGCAGACAATGGCACCGGTGAGCATCCACCCGCAGGCATTCTCACCCCCAAAAAGCCCTTGCGGCCGCGCACGGCGCGGTGCCGCGGGGGCGGGACGAGCCGCATCCCGCCCGCGCCCGGAGCCCACGCGGGACGCGCCGGGACAGGAACGCGGCGAGCGCGGCCGGGCCTCGCCGCCCCCTCCTCCCGCCGGGCTCTTGCCCTGCCCGCGGCCTCCCCC
>JACBWW010000022.1:3683432-3739981 GCA_020086605.1 Lanius collurio
AACTGGATACAGAACTCAAGGTGTGGCCTCACCAGTGGCCAGTACACTGGGACAGTCACTGCCCTGGTCCTGCTGGCCACCATATTACTGATACAGGCCAGGGGCCATTGGCATTCTTGGCCACGCGGGCACACCTGGCTCATGTTCAGCCTTTGTTGACCAGCATCTCCAGGTCCTTTTCCACCAGACACTTCTGAGCCACTGTGCCACAGCCTAGAGTGCTGCAGGGTGTTACTGGGGCCAAAGGGTAGGATTAGCACTTTGTCTTGTTGAACCTCACGCTGTTGGTTTTGGCCTGAAATTTCAAACCTGAAATGCCACTGTCTGTGCACACATCCCCTGAGTCCCCAGTTCCTGTCTCCCTAAGTGTGTCACTGAGGTTAACAGGGTACCCACACACCAACCTGCTGCCTGCCCTCAGGCACCAGTGAGTGTTCCTTTAGGGACATATTGCTGAGTAGTTATAAATAGCACTGGTACCCATCTGCTCTGGTTTTGCTCCACTGCTGGAATCTGAAGTGCCAGTTGCTGTGACAGGCCTAAAGTGACTCACAAAGCGCACCAGCCCCAAGGCCTCAGCTGGGTACCACTCTTAGCAGGCAAATAAAAAGCTGGGTTGGTTTAATTAGGTGTTTGTCTCTTAAAGCTGGGATAGGAGAGCAGCTATTAAGCCCTTTCTCAGCTGTAGTCTCTTGCTCATTACCTTGCTGTTAGGCAGGGGCTGCTGGAAGGCTCTAAGAGCTGTGGCAGGTGTGTGGCTGAGGGTGATGGCATGGGGTCTGTATAAAGGCAACCGCCAAAAACTAGCTTCTTGGCTTCTCTGGGTATGCCCAGATTGTGCCTCAGAGAGGGTGCTCCCTGAGGAAGAGGTGAGCAAGGCTGAGGCCTGAGGAGAGGCTGCTGGGAAAAGATTACTGGCCTGACATGTGAGAGAGAGCAGGAAAAGGCCCTTTGAAAAGATTGTTGGGCTTGTGACATAGAAATTTGAATATGTCCCTTGCCTAAGGGGAACAGATCTGAGTGCCTGAAGGCTCCTTTCATTTTTGTCTGTAGGGGTACCCTTCATCTTGACACAGTTTCTTGACACAGCCTGTGGTCACAGTGGTTGGATTGGGAAGTACCATCTGCTGCTTCTTGGGCGGGTGTTTATGGGGCCCTAAATTTCATCATTGTGTTTATTTGGTCTGGAATGATCTGGTTCAGTCGATGATGACAATACCTGCCTCTGATGTTGCTGGTGTTGCAGCAGTCAAGAGCTTCAAAAGAAAATGGAGACTAGTTTTGAAGGGAGAAAAAGAGTGGCAGGGCAGAGAATGGCTGCTGGAAAGACAGTCCTGTGGACTGTAATTATTAGTCTGGTTCAGAGATGTGTGTAAAGAAATAAAAGCCCTTGTAAGGAGGGGTATTTTTCTTTGGTGTTTTTGGAGGCTGCCTGTACGGCCTTTGGGAATTTCATAGTTTAATTTATGTAGCTAAACCTAGTAAAGCTTTGGGATTTGATTTACCTGTGTATTACTTTACTTGGCTTCATCTTTTATTTTGGTAAGGCTAAATTCATCTACTCTAAGAACTGTGTGCCATGCATATCTGGCTGGACTATTTTGGATGGTACTTACTTACAGATTGATGTGTTTCTACAGAAGATTTTTTGTGCATTTTTGTCATATAGGTTTTTCTTTTTAGTGGGCAGTCATGTAGGAAGAAAATTTAGGAGTGTATGGAGGAGTGCTTCCTTGCCCTGCAGGTCAGATTTGCATTTTTAGGTGTTAAGGAGGACTGATACAAGCAGTATTTGATATAGAAGGAATGTTTAGTATACCATAGCATTTATATGTTTCTTTGCATTAAAAAAAAAATAATAAAAAAAAAAATCTAAAGCTCTATGAAGGTGAGTTTGTGCAAACCAGTGGGGTGCCATTCTTATCTATGCCTACAGGGAGGAAGTTCACTAAAAGTGTGATTCAGCCCAGACTTACCTGTCCTGGGAGCTGAGTGGCTTCTGAAGCCACGTGGCATCTTGAGGCCATGTTGGCAGCCAGACTGTAACCAGGACTGATGGACTGTGGGGGCAGGAGCTGAGCTTGGGGTATTAGCTGCAGCATAAGCCAAGGAGGCAGTTTAGAAGCAATGTTTGCACATTTTCTTCTTCCCTGCCAGAACAGCCTTGTTACTACAGGCCTGGTTTATGTCTTGCACAATCAAACTAGGTAATAAATAATAAGAAAAGTCCTCTGGGATGAAATTTACATTTTATTTTTAAGTGGAGCTAAAGAACCATAAGATGGGATGATTAGTTTTTTATTAAATTCAAATGCAGATAAAGAGCAAGGTGATGTTTCTTCTTCCTGCACACTACTTTTATCATAGACTTGTGAACTGTACTGACAGAACACATTAGACACACAGCTGGCCATATCTCACCATTTAAATTGCTTCCAAAATATGCTCAAATTGAGACTTTCGTTGGAGTCCAAAAATGTGTCCTCCCTTTCTTCTTTTGGTATCACTTGCATATTCTTTGTTTCCTTTGTACATCTTTTTCATTTTTAAAATTATTTTATTCTTCTTTCAGATATGAACTTTTCATTTAGTTCTAATGTTATTATAATCACACAAAATGATAAAAAGCAGTTGCTATATGAAGGTTTGTTTGTTTTTAAATAGACTGCACAATTCTCAGCTCTTTGAGGTATTGTTTTAGCCTTACATAGGCACCTATGTAAAAGTGACTATTCAAATTCAGTTATTGTTTCAGACCAATTTTTTCATTTTTTATATTAAAAATTAATTTATTTTGTAAAATGAAGTATTTTACAATGCTTTGTTAGGAATCAAATTAATATTGATTGTTTCTCATTGGAAAATTGGAAACAGATCAATTTCATGTTACTATGAATGAAATAACCCCTGTTCAGGCTTATTTATGAAATTATTTATGTGTTCAACATGGTTTCAAGATGAAAGTATGACCAGGCATCCCTAGCTCCTGCTTTAACACCAAACAATCAAATTTAAGTTAAAAAAAGGTGTTCTGTTTAAATGCTGCTGAAGAATGCAGTTATACTGCAAAAAAAAGAGAAAAATTAATTGCAGAGCCTATATGGCCATTGCTTTGAAATGTTTTTGGTATCAGCTTTCATCAGATAAGGCAGTTAGTGTATCATGCACACCCATCTGATTTCTAAAACTTTTCAGCCACAGCAAGCAAGCCAGTAAAGAACAAAGAAAGGACATGAAATTGGTAGAGAATTTTAGGACTCTGAAGAGCCTGTTAGGAAGTGGGCAGCTCTAAAGGGCACAACAACCAGTGGTTGCCAGCCAGTTGTTCCCTCACTGATCAGGAAGAGCACCCTGCCTGCCTCTCCCTGAATTCCCTTGACCAGGGGAGCAGGCTGGGGTTTTTGTTATGGTCAGAACAACAGGTTTGGTTTATTGTCCTGCCCAGGTGTGGTGATGAAACCCAGGGCTACCTGACAGGTACCTCCATGCAGCACCAGGAATTAGGTGCACACCTCGTTCCTTTTGCCATTTCCTGGCCCTGGTTTTTGCTGTCATTACACCTCTGTTTTTCCAATGCAGGCTCCTCCCAAATAAACAATCCACCCCTAATGACTTGTTCCCCATTGGTGCCAGTTTCGATAAACTGGCACTCAGATTTGGGTAACTTCGATAATCCCAGCCTTATATGGTATTACTGACATGGTTACCCTGGGGCTGCTGGCCTTGCATGACTTTAGTCCCTGGAAGATCCCTGGCAGACCCTATAAGTCTCTCTGCTGTCTGCCAATTTCTCCTCTAACTCTTCCTTAAGCACCTGTGGGATCGAGCCACCCTCACAACATTATTTGTAATTTTTGTCACCCTCTCATAGTGTTATTTGTAATTCCTAATGATATTTTTTTATGTCACATCAGTAGTTTCACACATTTTGTTCAGTTAACTGAATCTCATGCCAAAACTGAGTCCCTGGTCTGTCATTTGCCTGCAACCCCAACTGAGCATAGCTGAGATAAAATCAGAAAGTTACTTACTTTTATCTGTGTGCTGGGCATGTTTTCCTTACAAAATTAAAGCAGACATCAGCGAGGAGGGGAATGGTGGCAGGTAGTGCTAAATAAGCTAAAAAGACTGCACTGTGGAGATCTGTAAGGGGGAGCAGGGAGGGAGATAGCTTAAGGGATTTTTCTTCCGAGTTAGCAAGAAGAATTTAGGAGTTTATTTTTAAATGCCAAGTTATCAAGGCACTTGGGCTTTACTAGATTTTTTCCATCTGAAGGGTGGGTGGCAAATCCTTTTTTTCTTGTAAAGAGGGTGTTTTGAATTTAGATTTAGGTTTTGGAGGTTTTGGGTGTAGAGTCAGAGATCACAGAGCAACATGGATTGGGGGGAAAGGGATTTAATTTCTTTCTCACTGAAAGAGATTTCTGTATTGATGAACAGTTTTAGGTGTTATGTATAGACCTTTTTCAAGATTGGGAATGATCAGAAAAATATACCAATGAAATGTATAAACTTTATCTGTTCCTAATAAACTCTTGGTCACAGACCTTCCTTTGTGAGCCAGAGCAAGATAAATTGAAAGTTTCAACAGAGTTTGGCATATGGTGTCTGAGCTGAAGTTATGAAGTGCTAAGTTAGATTATCAGGCTGAATTTATAATGGTCTTTAGCAAGATAAAACCCCTTTTTTTCCTAAGCTCAGGAGAAAGCTCAAAAGGATTGTTATTTTATCCTATAAGTAAGAGCTGGATGAGTAAAGAAAAGTGTGTATGTATATAAAAAACTAATAATTGTGTGCATGCATATTGAAAAGGTGACATTGCCAGGACCTTCCTTCTCCATTTGAGTTGCAGTTGACTGGAGCCCATATAATTGATTTCCCTGGAAGCTTTGTACTAAGCAATGTTTGAGAACAGTCTGTGCATTTGTAACTGTGCTATGTCTTAACTCTGGATAAGCATCAACACACTATTATTTTATTCTAAACATAATTTTTGTTATTATTTGACAGGTTCACCTTATGTAATTGTTCAGCTTGTCTGTTATTCCTGATATGCTCAAACTGTGCTGTGGGGTATTTTTATGCAATGCAGAGCTTATTGCAATAGAAGGTATGTTATATGGATGTCAATAGTGAAAAAAGATGGTGTAGTTTCTGTAAGGAATCAATACTTTGCCTTAAACAAAAAGAAGTGTTTTTTTTAGAATTTTTTCCAAATACCTTTTAAAGAACCTAATTTAAGACTTGAGAATGTTTGTGAAAAGTTATATATTTCAAACCCATAATTTGTATTAAAAAAACAGCAAAGCCAAAACATCTTTGCTGAAATACAGTTTTGGAGGAAAAGGAAAAAGTATCAAAATCGGTGCTGAAAATAAATCAGCCAGCCCTGTTGCAGTCTCTATTATATAAGTTCCTGAATAAAGTCCAGCTTCCTTCTTTTCCTAATGTAAATATCTCATTGCTTCTGTAATCACAGTAGACAAAATGTTTTTAATAAGGTTTGTGTTTGAAAAAAGTGTTTCAATTGATTAGGGTGTAATAGTGCATGCAGCAGCTGAGATGTAAGAAGTGGCCTTGCTGTTGTTTGTTTTAGTTACCATGGCTTGTAGTATACCTGTGTTATGCTTGCATTCACTACTTTATGTAAGAATTTTCTTTTATCCAGTGTGCAGAAAGTCCCTGAGCTGTAAGCATGCAATCTTTTAATTTTACTAACAGTTCAAGTTCACTTACTCAATGATCTCTTCATGTGCATTACTCTGAAGCCCTGGTGGTTGTGTGTACTTTGGCTCTTAACTCTGTGTGGAGTCAGAACAAAAGACATTCTTTAGATAAAGGCTGCATTTGGTAAAAACACCTACAAACCCACCATCTCTGTATGCAAACACAGATTTACACAGGTTTTGTCTTTTCATGCTTAAAACTTGGATTCAGCAAAGGTTTACATCTTTTTGAATGATATGCTTTTAACAGTCTCTCCTCTCAGGGCCTGTTTTCTGTAATGGGTGGAACCATTCTCTGAAAAAAACATCCTCTTGTTTACTACTTTGTGTTGTGTCTGTTCTTTGTGTGAAGGCTTGTTCTCAATAAAAGGAGAGTAACGAAGACATTTTCATGTCACATAAAGATCCTGTTGCTACACCTTTAGATGTATTTAAAATTTCCTAAACTATGTTGCAGCTGTTAGAGGTAAAACAGGCCCTCTAAAAGTAGGGTGAGTGGGGAATGGCTGAAGAATGGTAGTAAGGTAGTGCTGGGCAGACTGTATAAAGATTTAAGCCAGGGTGAAAGAAACCATTAGAGAGGGTAACTAGGGACAATCAGCAGTTGTTTAATGTTTACTTATTTTAGGAATGCTTTAGCAAAAACCCAAACCCAACAGTAATGGCTTCTGGAGGTAATAAGCTGCCTCTGAAGGTCCATCTACTGTGCCACATACCTTTTGAGAAGAAAGGACACAGCAGTGGTGCATAATATTCTGAGGCTGGGACATGTATCAACTACAATGGAAGTATTCTGTAGAAACAATTTGCTGAATAACTTGTTTATTCTATAGAGGAAATCACACCTGCTCATTAGCCTACCCACAGTCCCTTTAAAATGAAGCCAGTCCAGCTTTGGACAGAATCTTGTCCTTCAGCAGGGTAAACAGATTCCTGAAAGTTGTTCAAAATTCCAGGTGGTGATGAATTGTGACTCTTTCCTCTATGCTTCAAGCTTATATTTGTAATTTTTTTATAGTTAAGAGTCAAATTATTCCTTGATCAACACATAATCAGTGTTTAGGAAATACACAAGGAATTTATTACAAACTGCTGAATATCACATTTCTAGATTTCCATTTTCTATTGCACATGCTCTCTCCAGTTTACATTGTCTTTTACACAAAAATTACTTTACACAAAAAGTTACTTTACACAAAATATTTCACTATTTTCATGGGTGCAAAGACTACAAAAAATAACAAAGAATAATGTTTCATCTGAAGCTATGAAGGTATCTGCATTTTCTCTCTTCCTTTATATAGCCAAAATATTGATGTGTTACTTTGGAGAAAGTACATCTGATAAAAGTTTTATATACAGGATCTTTGTGCTCAGAAAAAACGCAGAGGATTGTCACATTTGGAACTTTCCAAAATGAAACACTTTTACAAGTTGGAACAGTATTTCTTGACCAGTTCAAGAGTGCTGTTTCAGAGCTGTGTACTGAAGGGCACATCTATCCTTATATAGAGATTTTTATGAGTTTATGTATGCACCAATACCTATTGCATTATTTGTTGTAGTTCTAAAGGTTACTACATAATTTTAGCTTCAGACTTGTTCCAGTTGATCTGACATTTACGGTTGATTTCAGCATAAGTGCAAGTCTAGAGCTTTAGCCAATGTCTGTCTGATCTTTTCCAATTTGAAATATGTTTGAATAACAAGTTAAAATTGGAATAGTTTTTTTATCTGTCCTGTACTAATAACGTGGACAGAGTATCTGAAAGTGAGATTTTTGCCTCTCAGTTACCACCAAACTCTTTTAGCCTTCAGGAATAACATGTGACTTAGAGGAGAGAAATACTAAAATTGATTTGCAAATCCTCTCTAGCACTAAAAGCAGGAATTTTTTATTCATGCATCTGCTACCCTTGTACTCTGTGAAAATGTGAAAAATAACTGTTAGCTTGTCATCGTACTCCTCTTGAATTTCTGACTAATTTCTGACTTCTGAGAAGTCTGGGAAGGGGAAGAAACAGAATCTCTTCCTGTGTTATTTAATGACATGCTTTTTTTTTTTTTGTAATTCAAAGTGGGGAAAAAAGGCCTAAATAAAAAAAATAATGAAAGGGTTTGTGAGAAACAGTAATAGTTAAGATATTACGACTCCCAGTCCTCAAAGATGGCTCTCCTGATTTGGTCACAGGATTCACATATAGGATTGGGAAGATTAAGATCATCTGATAAAGCTTCCCCCCAAATAAAGGCCAGCCTGCCTCATTCTCAGCTAAGACTATTTGTGATATTAAGCTGTTTTTCTAAAGAAATTGCCCCAGTGATGCATTGTGGTTAATGCTTCTAATAGAGCACAGTAGTTATCCCTTTCATGAGATAAATGCAGCATCTCCAGCTAAACTCTGATTTGCAAATTAATCAGGAAACAGGAAGAGTCCAGACAAAAGGAGACTGTGAAGGGAATCTGACTTTTTTTGTGTGCAATTTTCCCACCTTTTAAATGTCATTGAAATAGTCTGTATTATGTTGGACATATACAAGTTAGCATATCAGACAAGTATTGGAGATTTCTTCCTTTTCTTTTTCCTTATCTCTGTAAGGAGTGAAGGAATTTGGCATCTGCTGCCTGTGAAAATAATGCCAAGAGAAACAACAGAAATGTTTAGTTCCACTTTGTCTTTGCAAGTGGATCCCCACTGCAACCCCCTTCAAGTCTGCACGCACCGCCCGGCCGGTGTCCTGCACTCGGCTGTGGCCAGGGGAGTTCCTGCAGCCGGGCTGCGGCTGAGCGCTGTTGAACTGGAGGTGGCAGTCACTGACAAAATACTTCTTCTCAGGTGGAGGTCTGAGGCTTGAGAAACCTGGGCTTTTCTCAAGGCCAGAGCTCTCCCTGGAACGCTTTCCAACCATCTCTGATTAAAGCTGGGAACAATTCTTTAGGATCGTGTGCCAAACGACTGCTGTCACCAGGGTGTGCTTTGTGGTGTGTTACACGCTAGCGGCTCCCTCTAGGAAAAGTCGGTGGTAAAGGACTTAAACTCGTTTCTCTTGCTGCTTATTTGCGTTTTTCCTGCATCTCAGAAATTTTCCATGTGGCAGTGCAGCAGAGGCAGACTGGCTCTGTGAGAAGGATTGTGAATATTCCTAATGCTGTGGGAATGTACTGCTGAAAGCAGTGTAGGGTGGCCTTGCTGCCTTGCTGAAGTCTTCCTGTTCTGCCTTGATCGTCAGAGAAGCAGGCACACTAGGAGACCAGTCACAGTTCAGGTTCATCTTGGGTATCTCCAGATAAACTTGAACTTTGAAATCTTATTTCTATCTGGAAAGAAATTAGTCCCCCTTCAAGTAAGATTAAATGAGCGCACTTAATTTCTGATTAAAGCTGAAGCGTGCAGTTCAAAGAACATTCTTCTTTCTTTCCTTCTCATTTTTATCAGCAAATCTTGAAGAAAAAAAAAATGAAAGGGAGAAAAGCCTGGGATTTAAATTGTGGCAGTTTTCCAAATCTAAGTAATGTGGCTGGTGACTTTTTAAAAAATATATAGACTGTGTGTTGTGACAGTTGGGGATGCAGCTGACCAGAGTTGAATTCAATTACCTTAAGGTTATGAACTTCCTTATCTTCTGGGTATTATTTCCTTCTTAATTGTCTCCTATCATTAAAGGAATGATTTTTCGTGGGCAGCCGGCGAGTTGAGCCCGTGTGTCCCCTGCTCACTCCGGAGCCCCCGGGCCGCCGCTCTCGCCACTCGAGGGAGCTCTTGCTCGGGAAATGACTCCGGTCCCACCTGAACCTGCCTCTACCGTGCCCACACCTAAAAACCTGCTTACCCCCCCTAAACTTCACTTTGTCACACTGAACATTTTACATTAGAATTGCTCATCCTAAATTTTCAGCTAGGACAGAAGTATCAGTAATTGTTTCCATAGTAACTTGAAAACAGATGCTTAGAAACACAATCTACTAAACTGGAAGTAAATTTGGAATAATTTTGCTAATGGAACTTCTGTAAATTTAATAAACTGTCATTTTTCAGCAAAATCTGGTCCATTTTGCCCGGTCAGATAGCTCTGGCAGTTGGTTATATTTTAATATGGGGGAAACCAATTTGAATACAACCCAGTGCTTCCAGTTTGCATCTGGTAACAGAAATAATAGTAAGAAGAATAAGGTCATACTTTCAAAAAGGTAAAGGAAAAGAATACATTTTGAAACCTTTAGGTAACAGCAGAAAAGGGGAGGAAAAAGATTTGTGAAAGGCAGACAAACTGAAAGCAGAGGATGACATGTTTGCAATAGATCTTGCAGTAGCAGGGCAGTTTAGGGAAGTGCTGTGTCATGGAGAGTAGCAGCTAAAGCCGTTTTTCTGTTTCATTTCATGGGAAGTGCAACCACCTCTCATGAGTGTCTCATGATCATAGCTAGGACTTGTAAAACTCCGTGTTGTCTTTCAGGAGAGATGAAGCTTTGTTTGTTAAGGGAATTCTTCACTTGCTATCTTTCACTTTTGAGGAAAAAAGAGGAAAAACTCACTCCTTTAAAAAGTTTAGAGATTATTTCCTAGGTATCCAGGTTATGACAAGGCCTGTATCTCCTTGCTCTTTTTAATATTACTTCAGTGGTTTTTAATGAAATAGTTTATCAGAAAGTAATTTTGAAATTAAATAGTCAAATTTAAATTTTCTATTTTCCTACTGATTGCTAAGAGCTAGTGAAGACAACCTTTTCCTTTTTGCAAGTCTGTAAACTGTGAATGAATATTTTTTGGAGCTTTCAGCTTGACTCGGAAAATGAAACTAAAGAACTAAAGGGTAGGCAGGAAGCCTTTGCCTGGTATCCAAGAAACACACATTTGGCAATAATCCTGAGGCTTCTGATTGCAAGCTGAAAGGGAAAACTTCATTATTTAAAGTACAGAAGACACTGAAAGAAGCTTTTTCTGTAGTATTCTTGGTTGTAGGAACGTAGTCTGTCATTTAACAGAGATAAAACACTCTGCTGCCAAAATCACTGCATGGCAGAAACCAGAAATTGTAAAGTAGAAGTCTAAGGACAAAACAGGGTCATGCATATTGTTAAATTCTAGACCCTGTTTTGTGTGTGTGTGCATTTTAAAAAAGGGACATAGTAACAATATCAATAATATTTTTAAATACCCTGTGGAAACCATCTTGCTTATTTCTGGCTATTAATGTCAGCATATGTTTAAGGTAGCATCCTGAATGAGTTATGAATATATAGTTCACAATATAATATATGTATATTTGTAATAGTGATTTTCTGTGATAATTTTTATTTCTAGGTAAGTAGGTTAGCATCATCTCAGGTATAATTTCAAGGGATTTCAGGTTTTGGGACAGACTTTTAAAAATACATCCTATTAGGAGGCTCAGCTTTGCTCTTTCATCATTTATAACCTATATAATAATGAAGCTAAGATTTGTGGCTTTTTACTTTGATATTCCAGCATAGAACTAGTGTCATAGTGGTGCAGACTTGCTTCCTAACTGCATTCACTGAACAGTGAAGAAGAGCTTTTTTGAACTGCATGTGGGAAAACTGTGTGTTGCCAAGAGGTTGTTGCCTTATTAAGCTCTAAAACAATTTGGCTTATATAAGGGAAACAATCTGAAACCTTGGGGGTCTTTAATTCGCTCAGTTCTATTGGCTAAACCCAGAAACAATCACGATTAATCAAACAAGCTGATTTGGCTCAGATAATGAAATGACAGTACTTGGTTTTGACATGCTGACAATTAAGTGAGCAGCTGACTTGGGCCGAGTATATTGATAATCTCGGAGCTGAGGTGCCGTGGTGGGGCAAGGTCTCACAACAATTCTCTCTGTTTCCAGCTGGAGAAGTGAGTAATGAGCCCAGCTGCCCTCTAGCATTGCTCCAGCTCACAAACACTTTACCTTCAGCATTGCCTGTTCCTGTCAAGTGTGGGAACATGTGGGCAATAACAGCTCAGTGCTCCTGACAGGAGGCCTCTTGGCTAATGCCCCGTGACAAAGGGGGAGAGCCAAGCACTGCCATACTGGTGGGAGAAGGTGAGTTCAGTGCTGGTTTTGAGCTGACAGAGGGTACAGAGCCTGCCCACAACACAGCAGCATGAGCTAAATCAAATAATAGTTTCCTCCTACTGCTGACAGAGCTGTATCAAAAGAAGTGTGATATGGCTAGAGGAGATCAATAGAGGACGGAGTCATCCCTTCCAAAATGGTTTAGACATCCTTTGGAAAGGGAATATGTTGCATTAATCCTGAGAGACAAGTATTGGGTATAAAATAGAAATAACTACATGAGTGTTGAGGATTTTTTTTATATTCTGTAATGTGTGCATGCAGTCTTGCAAAGTTAAGAGCATGCTCAGAGAGTGCCTATATAAGTTTTTTCAGGTTTTGTCCCCCTGCTAGTTGGCCAGCAGTGCCTTTTCTTAGTTCTGTATCTGTGCTGAACAGACATGAAATTACTCAGCTGAACTGAATGTTGGGTAACTACACTGGACTGTCACATGCGAGGCAATCTGTATGAGAACCTTGGTAAGGAACTATGAATTAGCCAACTATTCAAAGCAGAGGGTGGGAATGTGGGCTGTAGAGTACTTTACATGGAAGTGAAGACTAAGGAGTTTCTAAATTTTTAGTAAACACTTGTCTCAAAGGGTTGTGGTATCCTAAGGAGAAGAGAAATCAAAACAGACTTTTTTAAAAGTAAATTAGGATTTTAGTGTCTGCTGCTTTTCTGAACAATGTAAGCTCCTTAGATTTATGCGCTAAGATTCCAAATGCTTCTATCCAAGTAGTAAATAACTTGTTTTTCAGAACAACTAGATTTACTTCATTCTCCACTCTGACCCAATATCACCATGGATAGTAATAGCAAGATTTACCAATTTTCCTTCCAGTACAAATAAATCTAATAATTTATACTCTCTAGCCTGTATACTGCTGATATAAATTTATACTAACACTGTTCAGATTGAAATTTTGCTGGACATAATAATGGGGAAGGGAGGACTGTGCTATTTTGTATTTTTATATTAAGTATGAGAAAGATACTGGCCTGGCCACTAACTCCTCCTCCTGCCCTTTGGCCCTTATTGCTGTATTGCAGTGCTGAATTTTGCCTGCATTAGTGAAAAGCCTTCAGCTGGTTTGGTGCACACCTGTATTAGCAGTCAAAACTCAATGTAATTTAAAGTAGCTCTTTAGCTGGTTGATTCTTTGCCTTCATTTCATGTTGTCAGTCTAAGCAATGAAAGTTGTCTGAAATCTTACAGTCATTTCCAGCATCAGAAGATCCTACTGGCTTGGTGTTTTTGGAATGGTGTGTTGGGAGGAAGATTGTTCTAGAATATTTTTTCATTTTTTTCTTTCATTATGCTTACAACAAAGAAAGATGGATGTGATCTGGGATTGTATTTAGAACTTCCTTGTTTAGAAAGTTTGGATTTAATATAAAAATAAGTGTAATTGTCTACCTGTTTTAAGTGTATTTTGCAGACTTCTCTTGAGTGAACTAATAGCTATCCTATTCATTTTCAGCTTAGTGAGGAGGTGAAGACTATAGGGATTATGATGATATTTACTTTTTTCTGAATGTCATATTTTCTTTTCAATATTATGCTATAACCTTTCTCTCACTGTAGTTTGCTTTGTATGTTAAGGCAAAACTGATTCCTGAGCAGGAATTTGACACAACACTTGTGTTCTTCTCAAATTTTATGTAAACTCCGGTCCATGCATGGGATTTAAACTGGTATTTTGTAGAGCTGAACTTCACCTTTATGACCTGGTTAAGCCTGGTGGTTGATTAGCTTGTCCACTGCTTAATTTTGTGGTGAGCTTGCCTCTTTATGTCTTGGAATATCTTAAATAATTTACAAACAGCCTAAATATTCCTCGACTGTGCAGCTCCACTTTAAGCCAGTGTTAGTGACAGCTGCTCACCAGAAGCAGAAGTTGAGAAGAGAAATATAACTCAAACCTCCTTTGTGATGTTAAATCATTTATTCCCTCTGTCCTGGGGGGGACAGAGTGCCCGACCTGGGCAAAAGTCGGATAGGTAAGAGAGCGGAGCTTCTCATCCACCTCGTTTTGTCACAGAGAGGCGGAGCTGGGATAAACAACGAACCAGCTCAGGGCCCGGGCTGCTGGAACATGGGACAGACCCGGCTCAGTCACAGGGCAGGGACCCGGCCGGGGGGGCCCAGGGTGGTCCACCGCAACAGTTAAGGCATTTTTAACTTGATATCAGCAGGTCGCTTGTGAGGAGAGACAACTAATAAGAATTGATTCAAGCTTCACTTTTTTCACACTGAATTTCCAGTAGCTTTGAATAACAGCTGTAAAGAGTAATCCCTATTTCCTCATTGTCACAAGACTTTTAAATATCTGTTACCTCATACCTACCTACTGGTGCCAAAGAGCTGTCACTTTTATGTCCAAGACTGTCAGTATGCCAGATCAGCCCACCGTTTTATCTGTCCCTAAGGCCAGTTTGATGTGATGCTCATAAATGAAAAAATTCCTGAAAAATGCCTATCCTTAAAGTCTGATTTCAAATAGATATAATTTGCGGATTTAATTACAATTTAAAATTGCAGTTGTCATATACTTTACAATCCACTTACGTTGATGAGTATTTTAATTTGGACTCTATCAGTGCTGTCAGTCAGACATGCTTGATGTACTTATCCGTTTAAGTTCCACAGCTAAAGTATTGTATTCCTTATGAATATGGACCAATTCTTAACCTTTTTGAAGGAGCATCTGAGTTTTCACATATGCTTCGACAGTGATGAATCAGGACATGTATCTCTGCTGTTGCACTTGCTTTTATTTGTTAGGCTGGAGATCTTTGGTTTCATTGCTTGTTATTCCTTGTACCTGAGGCCAGAATTTAGGGCAATGCTATATTAGTATTAGTTTCAAAATTAGTTAAAAATATTCTGTAAAAAGTCATGTTTTAGTTGACTTAAGGACTCCAGTAATATCCCTTACTTTATTGTACTGTCATTATTTAGTGCAGGGATTAAATTTTTTGTTATCCTTTAAAAATCTAGCTCAATACATCATGTAACAGTGTATTGTAGCCTGTGTGGCCTTCAATTCTCCAAAAACAAACATTTGCAAATTTCTTTATTCTGCAGTCATGAACCAGTATAAACACAGGAAGAAAGGAGAATGTCCCTTTACCCTACTGTAAGCCCCAGGGAACACCAAAGAAAGTAAACTGGTAGTTAAAATGGATCACAGAGCGCTGAGAATCAGAGCAGAGCATAGAGGTGGAGTACACGTAGTAGTTTTGCAGTCAAGGAGTTTAATTAGGGCTGAGTTTCAGCAGCTTTGATGTGCACCTGTACAAATGTATACTTACATGTCTCATGTAATTATAATCAAAACTGCCTTTAATAGATCTTACAAAAGCTAAACCAGCAGTGATGATTTGTCCTTTAGTAAATTTGGACAAATGCATGGGGATTTATGAGTATTTGCAGAAAATAATTATTTGAAAAATAACTGAATTTGTGGTTTCAATTATGCTTTTAAAATTTAAAAAAACATTTCTACAAGACTGTACTGTCTGATTTAACATTGTCTGAATTACAGTCTTGCTGTCTTCCTTGCTCAGCACAGTTCTAGGGCAGGCTCATTACTTCTTTTCTGACCTTTGTCTATGAGTTGGTTCTGAGATAATGTCCTGGAAGGCTTCAAGGCTAATACATCTTTCTGATTGAACAGGATTCCCTTGGTGTTCCAGGCTTTTTGGTTTTTTCTCTGAGCTATCCTAGTGACATGTACTCAACACAGCACTACATTCATTAGTGCTGAAAGTGTCCTGCTGATCTCATAGCTGAACAACTGAAGTAAAAATTACTGAAAAAGGGCCAATGATCCTCTCTAACTTTCTATGTAAAAACTAGTGCAGAAGGTGCATCAGTGATTTGTGTCTGTACCCTTTTAAGACTCTATGGCAGCACAAAACAAGAGCTGTTTCTCTAACCAAAATTTGTGTTGGTGATTATAGGAATAGCTTCAGACTATAAATCAAATGCATTCAGAAATTGATTAATGCTTAATAAATCTCTATTGTCTTGACAACTTTATAGCAATTTTTCTTTGTATAAATACTGGTGTTTTAGAATTCAAACTTCTTGAAGTGAGTGTTTCAGGGGAACAGCGAGATCAGTTGTTTAGTAGAGGGCTTTTGTTTTAGCAGAGGTTAACAAAAAGCCAATGTACTGAAAGCTACTCATAGGATTGCATCATCCAAGTCTGAGGTATCTGTGGATAAAAGTTACAATTGCCTTCTTGTTTATCAATTTTCTGTCTCTTCTAAATCTGAGGCCATATTCTATAGGAGGAAAGCAGCTTGACCCAAAAATCTGTGATGTGTTATTTTCTATGGTGCTGTCAGTCGCTGCTACATCAGCTGGGAAAGCTGGGGCAGAAAGGTTTGCAGTGAGCTGACTTTGCAGCCCTGTCTTTTCTCACAGCACACTTTTGAGGAGCTTTCTTCAGCTGAGTTGCACACATAATGGTTGTTCATCTCTTTCTGCCCCTATGTGGACTTTGGCAAGTGTCACATTCTTCCTGTGTCTGCTTCAAATCTCTAAAGTGTGTTTACCAGCACCCTATAAATTCTAGATCTCCTTTAACTTGGAGGAGACAGGCAAGGAGATGATACAGCTCTTGCTGATAAGCTGTTTACTGTCATGTGCTTTGTTAGTTCAGCTTTCTTTTGATCGACTTTCTATAGTGTGTAGCTTATCTGTAAATAATGCTGAATCGAGAAAAAACACAGACAAAGAGAAGAAGGACTGGTTTTATCCACTTTTGCTTAAAAACATAAGATCTGTATTTTGGTGGTTTTAGTGCTTAGGATATATTGTTTCACAGTACACAACTTGGACAGATGTGATACATGGGGCTTTGCCAAGACAAAGACTGTAATATTCAACTGTCATCTCTAAACTTTATGTTTTAAGGTTGGATAAAGCAGCATTGAGACAGGATAGTTTTGTCAGGGCTGTCTGGAAATAAAATCTTCAAAGGAATAACGATGGGAAATGTTATATTGTAACTTGTATTAGAGCAGCATTGGTAAGCATTTTTCCCAGGAAGAGGAATGCAAACTCCTATGACAGAAACACATGAGCAATGCATCACTGATACACTTCGAAAGACAGAATTCATGTGAGATCTTTCTTGGTAGTGGAGATGAGTAGAATATGGTATGTGAGCCCAAAATGTGGGCCCTACTGACAAGAGAATGAAGACTTGTCTTGTGCCAATCTTCCTTCTGCTCTCTCTAGAACCTCCTGCTGAATTTCCCAGAAGCAGACAGATGTGGGTGAAAAGTTTGGGGGTTTTTGTTTGAGTTTTTTTGTTTGTTTTAAAATACACTTTTGCCTAAAGGAGCCATGTTATTCCATGGTCCTGTGGCAAGTGGGCTTTTACAGCTTATTTTCCTTATGGAGGTAGAAACATTCTGTAGAATCACTGCTCAGTCTCTAAGTTTAAAGGCTGAGCCCTTGGAGGAGCAAAGACCCTCTAAGCTGTAAAAACCCCACAAACTCAGCTGTCAGGACCTTTATAGAGTTGATCACGTGTAGGAATAGCAGGTGGCAGCACTATTGCAGGTTTGCTGCCCCTAAGAGCCTCCACGTTGGGCAGCCACCTGCTTTGTCGGTGTCTAGAGCTTTTGGCTGGAACATGAGCTTTATGAGCACCTGAAAGTAAGGATTTAATTTATGATAAAAACTACTCGTTTCTACCCAGTCATTACTTATGTGACTAGATTTCTCAAAGATAGTAGGCTGCTTGCACAAATAACTGCTCAGCTGAGTAAGTCGTAATACATCCCTTATCTCTTGTCAAGCAGTCAGTTTCTTCAGTTGAAAGAAACTTAATTACCATCATTAATTGCTATGTTATTTATTAAACTGTCTTGTATTTGAGTGTTGTCACTAGCAATAAATGTAAAAGGGCTTGAGGATCATTAGGGAATTATTTATACTTGATTTTATATGCTTCTTAGGTTGCTCTTAAAAACATACCAGTCCTCAAATGTTTCCAATACTAGAGCAGTTTAAAATCTATTTAGTTTGTTCTCTTGATATTTACTTTTTTTTTTTTTAAAAAAAAATCTGTTATTTAGGTATGTCTTGAAAGGATAGGGATACTCTCTGGAGTTTACAATTTCTATTATAGTCCTCTCTTTCCCTGGGAGAGCAAAAATGTGTGCATAGCCTTTTGAGCCTGTTGTGGCTCAGGATATGCACCAGTGGAACTTGCAGCCTTTCATCTTTTTTTAAATCTGCTTTCATAGCCACAGGTATAAATGAAGTATTTGTTTCCATTTTCTCTAATTTTCTGCTTAGTTTCTACAAAAGCAGACTCTTGAAGGCTTTAAATAATCCGTTACTAAGATGCTTTTTTTTCTTGCAATGTTATGGGCTTTTTTTCAACAGGGAATGGACTGTTTTGTGCAGTATTGTAATCTAAAACTTCCCTTCTTGCTGGGCAGGCTGCTTTTACTTTCTAAGAGGTGTTTGGGAACTAGATATAGAGAAGTGCTGGGCATAAGTTGAAAAACAATAGATTTTTAAAAAAATCAATTAATAGATCTTAGCCAGCGAAGGGTGACATTTCAATTTAATATCAAGTATAGTCACTAACCCTTGCTGCCATTCTCTGTGACCATTCCATCTTCCTAGAATTGTGTTGATTTAAATTGAATCAAAATTCAAAGTTACTACAAAGTCAGAATTTTTTATGATGCTGTAGAGAAAATTAGTTTGTTCTTTTCCTCACACATTTCTAGTTTTTGCTAGGTTTTTGGTTTTGTTTTGGCTTTTTTCTTCTGAAGGACAAAGGGAATACAATTCACCTGGCTTTGTTAGCTGCCTCTGGTCCACAGTTTAGTCATTCTTCTTTCTGTTTCAAAACAGTTGAATCTCTTTTGTGACTTCTTTTTTCTTTTGCATTTCTGGTATTCTCTCTGTTAGAAGTGGGAGGAACTGTGCCCAAAACCAGATGACATGAGTGTGCTGTTGGCCAGGAAATGCCAGTTTAAGCAGTAATTTGCTTACAAATGTTTACTCTAGAAGTACATGACCTAAGTAATGAATGTCACGTGTTCCTATGCTGCCAAAAGCTACTGTCAGCATAATCCCTACAGAAACAACAATGCCAGTATTCTGGGTGCAGAAAATGGAAAAGATAATATCACTAATGCACCTGTGTATTTGCAAGTTTGTATGGATGGGTACTTCTGATTTTTTAAAAAATCTAAATATAATTTATTCACTAATAAATACACTCCAATTGCTCATATTTCAGGACCCAGATAAAAGAAAAAAGTAGAGAGTATTTGGACAAAGTGTGATAGGTGTGTAGTCAGGATCCTGACAATGTCTTCAGATAGCTTAACATTTTGGCAAAAAGTTATATTTACCTTCTTGCTGTTCTGGTTGTTCAATTTGGATGATTTTAAATTTAATTTTAAAGAGATCTTGTGATTGATGCTTGTCAGAAGTATCATGCCCTGCATCATGAAAGGGACATTGTGGTCATATTTTGTTTTGCCCTTTGTTGCTTATATGCTGTATCACAATTTAATTGTTTTTTAGCACAAATGAGAGTAGTGGTTGCACTTTGCCCAGAGACAGCAGGAAGTAATCATATGTATGGAAATGGAAGATGGTTAAGCTGTTTGGGAACTGGATAACTTCTGTATGTTGCTGTTTTCTTTCTTTCCCTCTAGCCTGGATAAAGCATTTATTTGTATGTGTTTTTTTAATACTCCTTTCTTCATTGTTGTTTTGTTTTTTTTTTTTTCTTTGCTGGGAAAGTAGCTCTGGAAAATTGCCAGAGCTTGTTTTGGAGGAAAATACAATGAGGAGAATGCAGATTCCTGTAAGTGATGTGCATGCTGTCTTGTGTCAGGAGCACACAACAGTCTAAATTTAAAGAGCCTAAGATGAATATTTCATGTGTGCTGTAACATTTAGAAGAAAAACTGAATTTTATAGAGAAGTGGTATTGGTAACACCATTAGTAATATTTAGGGCAGATAGTTGCATTTTATTATTGCATAAATTAAATTAATAGACAAATTGGATCACTTGATCTCCAGTGTTTCAACCAAGAAAACACAGTTAATAATGGCAGAATTGGGAAGGAAAACCATGACTCCTGAGAGGAAAGTTATTGTTCTGTATTTTGGAACTTGTCTCTGTCCATATCCTTATCCAATGAGTATTATTTTGTGATATGATTGAAGTACACCTGTGTACTTAAAATTACAGTCCACAGCTGCAGACAAAACCTTGAAATTGTTGAAATACTTGATGCACCCTCATAGATAGGTGAATAGATGCACCTTTACTCACAAGCGTTACCAAATGATTTCTGAGCCTGCAAGTGGAGTGGGCACAGGAATTAGGGACTTGACCCCTGAGATTCTCCTTCCATGGCAATGCTGTGACTTAGTTATTACCAGAATATCTCATCACTGCAAGTAGATTTTCCCTTTCTGTTCTTTACTTATTTATTTTGCCCCCAGGGTGCTTTGGTTGGCCTTAATGGAGGAGCAGAAGCCTTTCAGTTGCATGCTTATCAGGATGTAAAGAGAATTTTGCTCTTACTCACCACTGTAAGTTGTGACAAATCTAATGAAATAAGTGAGCTATACAAGTTCTTTAAATGAAATAAAAAGTATTTATCTTGTCTCCCCACTCAGTCTTGCTAGGATACTGGATACAGTAAATAACTTTTCCACAGAGATGGGAAAAATAATTAATGTAATTGTTCTTAAAGGGGCATGGCATGCCTTTGTTTCTTGATCCATTTCTGCTTTGGCTCCCTGACTTCAAAGCCTGACATGTACTTTAATGCAGCAATTCAGTGAACTACTGTCTAGTGAAAGAATTTTCTAAAAGCCTCTGTTTTGGTAGGGGCAGAATTGAGGCATCATTCCTTCTTCCAGAGTAAGTCTGCATTTAGAGAACTATATTTTTTTTGTTCTTTTTCCCTCTGTATGAGCTATGTATCCAGCTTAAGGGATTTATTAAAAGCCTTTTCACTTGTTTGTGTTCAGGAGAGGGGGAAAAAAAAGTTATTTCTTTGATGTTCCCAAGGCTTTCCACATAACTGGATTAAAATCTGAAACCATGTCAAGCAAAAGCTATGACAGTAATGTACCCTAATTTGTTTCCCTGAAGATTGATGTGATGGGTTATTCAAGCTTACCTGTATCTTCAGTTGTTTGAATGTCTAATTTCTAGATAGTCATGTATTATTGATCTTTAATGCTGATAGTAACCTGCGAATAAAACAAGAAATGTCTAACTATTCCGTTATATTTTCCACAATATCCTTCTTTCTATCCTGAATACATACATCTTTATATTTAGTTTGTCCAAGATGAACATATACATATTTTAAATCATATGTCTGCATTCTTATAAGGCTGCTGGGTAACTGTTTAGCAGATTATCCCCCCTATTTGTGACAGATATTAATGGGTCAGTATTTTAAATGATTGCTATGTGAACATAACATTGTACTTTCTTATGTTTATTTGCATTGGAACATGAATTATTATCTGCATACAGACAGCAGAGAGCAGTAGTCTGGGCTTGGTCAGATGGTGTGAAGGACAGGGATAGAAAGTAATTTCATAATCAACAGCTTTAATGGATGATAATACTGTAGGAAAAAGCAGAGCTGGCTGGCTTTGGCAACATATTCAATCTGAGGGTACTTTTGTTATTATTTGAGCTAACGCTGACATGGAACTAATGAAGATACATTTATTTAGATGTGCTGTGTGCAGATATTACTGGACACATGGCCCCATCTGATGAGAAAATAGGTTTAGCCATTTTTTTAAATGTTTGCTGCTGGAGCAGGGTAAAGAGGACAATACTCTTGAATAATCAGATTTGTCTGTGCTTAAGAGGTTTTTTGCACTAGAAACGAGGAACTTGGTCGTTTATCTACTTTATGCCCCATCAGGATAATGAGAGATGCATCTCTGCAGCTGACTGCTACAGTGTAAAGAGTTCAGGGGTGTGAGGAAAATTAGACCTATACATGAGGGAAAAACTTCGCTGGTAATAAATGGAACAAATTGTGCACTAGAAGACTGGGGTGTTTCAATGATGCTGTGGTGTTTCTGAGTTTTAGAAAAGTAAAGCTATTTTCAATTTTCAGCTTTATATTGGTGCTAGAGAGACATACAATTTTTGCCTTGGGTTACATCCACAATTCCGTTTTTCAGCCCTTTATAGGCTGTGGCTGTGTAGTATCTAGTCTCATACTTTTGTAACCTAACCTTTCTGTGTATATACTTTACTACCTAGCTTTTCCCTTTCTGTAAGAGGTTGTGACAAAGATTTTCTTCCAAAACCCTTTTAAAAATAGTGAAAATAAGCATTAGATCAGATGTGGCATTTTGCTTATGTAGCTTGCTGCTGGGAACGGAGAACCTGGTTTCATTTAATTTGCTAAATTGTCTTTCAGTTCGTCAATTCTAGGCATTAGCCATTAATATTCATACAAAGTCTTCCTTAAAAAGAAAAAAAAATCAATATGCACATCTAACCTTAATAAGAGGGGTTTGCTGTTAATCAATAGGATCACTAACATAATGAATTGCCCTTCAAAATAGCACTCTAGATGTTTGGCTGTCTTGAAATCTTTCAGCTTGAGTGTGCTTTTGTGTTGAAAAGTATTCCAGTAGGTTCAGTAAAAGTGATGTCTATTATTCATAGGGCATCCAGATCTTGCTCCTTAAGAGAGTGTGATTTTTTTGGATGCTTATAGACTGAATCTGGTGGACTTTATATTAGCCCCTAGAATTTGACTCCTGTCTGAAAGTGAATCAGAGCCATTTACTTTTCCCCCCTGGATATATCATATGGGAAATTTTTGTTCAGATTGGCCTGGATTGTCATTCATTTTAAATATTCTCCCATCACTCCTGGAAGTGTTTCCATGATGAAAGAACGGAAGGTAGCCCCATGGTTAGGCACTCAGGAGACAGGTTATTACATCTTCAAATATACAGCAGACAAGTGGTTCTGTTTTGAGATGGGCTTGGCTTTCTGCCACTTCCTTCAGTCAGTGTCAGCTGTTCTTTGTGACTCAACAAGGCAACAAAACAAGCTGCAGTTTCTTGCAGTTTTACAGAAATAATTTTTATTATACTCAAAGTCTGATGTGACTGTTCCTTATCTTTCGGATTTTTTGGCAAGATTAATTTCTGTGTGGTCCTATGGCAAGGATAAGCCATGACCTCCAGTTCTGACTCACATAAAACTGAATTCAATTGCATCAATTTCCCTCAGTACTTGTGATCCTTGTATGATCACCGTGCAGATTTTTGTTTGGTTTTAAATTATTCACAAGCTATTTGGGAATAGGGAAATTAATGTAAAAATAAATTTTATTTTTTTCTACTTTTTGTTGATGCTCCTCTAAGCCTCAAAGGGTACTTCTTACTTTGAGCTCCTTGTTTGGTACTGTTGCTGAAGAACAGTTGGTAGCCTTTACTTGTGTTCCTGAGGGAAAGAGAGAGTACTGAAAAAGGAGTGCATTTATGCTTTTTATTCATCTGGCTGAGCATTAGTATTTTTCAGCTGCAGTAGTGTTAGAGGTGGTGCTAAATATTGTCATTAAATCCTGATGTTAAACATCTGGCAACTTGTGATGGAAACTATTCTCTGAATGTATATAATGCAGCTTTTTATACTTTATGTATTGGCATTTAAACCAGGTATTTCTTAATTTTAAACACCGTCATGCAATATTTAAATCTACTTCTTATAGCTCTTTGTGGGCAAAATTCCACATTTGCTTTAGAAAGCATTTTATCTTATGATGTTAATAATTGAAGGAAATTTGGAACTACTATTAAAAAACAACCAAACCCACCAAACTTGTATGTTCTGACAATTCATAAGTAATGTTTGTATTCTGATAATTCAAGTAAAGGATGTCTTTTCCTTATGCTAATGTCTGTCCTTTCTTCTACTCTGATGAGGAAAGTGCAGTACAGTAAAGCTTTCCAAGTCTGAAGCTTTATTAGTTCAGGATCTTAAAGGCAAAGAACTTAGTTTTCTTTTATTCCTACTTCTCTTGCACAGATGTGAGAGCTTCTGATCAAATGTATTAAAACAGACAAAATGCAGAAGTGTCTGGGGGAATGTGATAACCTTAGGAGTCATACAGAGCTCTAAAAATTACCTAATATATGAGATTATTTTAAGTATCTGTTACTTTTGGTTTGTTTACTAGACACTTGAATTATACATAGATATTTTGTCCTGTTTTTTTATATTCCAGAATTCCCTTAATGGTTAAAGATAACATTTAATGATGACAGAAGATTAAATGGCCTGTGCAGAACCTTTCGCCTCTGGTAAGTGAAAAGCAAACATCTTCACTCTACTAGATCTCTTTGTTTTTCATTACTACAGAAAAATTAAAATTATTTGACTTGGCCTCAGGCCTTCAATAGCTCTATTGGGTTATTAAAAATACAGTGAAGAGTCAGTAATGAGTGGTATTCCTTATGTACCTTGGCTATTTGTTCTTTACAAATAGAAGTTTGATTACAATGGTTAAGAGACTTGGGATTTATTGACTTGTCTTCCTACATTTTTTTTTATCTCATAATTGCTTTCAAGAGTATTTTCCTGCTTTTTTCACCCCCATTAACTACTGAATGATCATTTTCTGTAATAATCAGTAGCAGCTGAGAATGCTAGCCAGTAAACTCAGGCCTAACAGCTGGCTTTTTCCAAATTATTAGGAGTATTTGAGGGTGCTTACTGAAGTGATGGAACCTAAAATATTGCTTAGGTAGAATTATGGACTTTATTATCTTGAGAGTAATTCAACTGCATTGGAGGGTGAGTTAAATAGTGTATCAGAAATGTCCAGTGGTTAATATTTGATTGTTTCCCATTTTGTATTTTAAACAAAGATTTCTTTAATTGTCAACTCCTCTCCTGTCTCTGCAAATAGCTTAAACCCTGGATTCCTGTGTTACTCACAGGTGAATGTAGTTGTTGTTACAGACATGTTATGAGCAAACCAGAGGCAAACTAAATCCTCTCACAAAAAAAACACAGGCTCTTTTAATGCTGGTATTACTTCCCCATGAAATACTAAACCTTGAGTATTAGAACACTGATGTACTTTGTTCCAGTTTAGCCATATTCATTTGAGGTTAAGCAGATAATCCTGTGAGCTTTGAGTTTTCTTTGTAGTCTCTCACTTCTCTGGTGGAAAATAAGCTGCAGTACAGTCTTAGAAATTAACGTAATGCTTAAACTCTCAGATGCTGTGGTTTAACGATAAATACTTCACAGTATAATCCTTGCTCCTAAATAACATTTGGAAGGAAGACAGAAGCAACTTTATGTAGGTGATAATGAGCTTTGAGGCTAATTATAAGTTGTAATATGCATATATTTCTATATATGAATTAAGAAAATATTTAAATATGTTTTAGCACATTAAAAATGTCTAGGAAACCTGTGTGTGGCATGAGAAGTAATTATTTGGGGAAAATGATGTGATATGCATCTATTAAGAGCACTAATGGTTGACATCATTCCATCCTTCAGAAGGAATGATACAGATTTCAAACCAAATTATTGGTTTGAAAAATAATTAAAAAATTATTTTTAATTTTTGAGGTATGTAGGTCTTAGGTATCTATTATTTGGCTTATCGTAATACTTTGTTTTTTCTTGAACAGAATTTGGCATGAAATTTTTAGGGGTTTCTCCAGTATACAAATTATTACCAGAAATTATGAGGTGGTAGTAGAAAGAGGTACAAAGACATCAAGTTCTTTGTTTCTCCCAGAGCCTGGCTCTGTAAGAACAGACTTATAAAAACTAAGCTGTTTTATCTGGTATATGGTAGATTATCTTCAATAGTGAGATAAGAGGGAAAAAGTTGACCATTCAGAAATTACTGTTGTTGATCTATGAAACAGATGGAAAAAGATTTTTGTTAAGCTGATTGTGTAAAATGGAGTGTAGCAAAGGAATTTGAATATGAAAATAACCTTGCAGTTCCATGGTGACACAGAACCACACATTACAGCACACTGACATGTGATTTGTGCATTTACAAGGGGGATTTATGCTGTACAGAGGTGCTGATTAGATATCAGACGACTGATTTTTGCAGTTGCAAAAATAGTAGTTTTATATTGTTAGGTTGAGATGGGTGCTGTAAATACTAATTTTCAAAGCATGAATCAACTCATCCAGGTTTTTGATTTTAAAATCCTTTCTCCCATTATAATTATATTCTGTTTTAGCAGTGTGATCTCAGTGTAAAATCAGCTTATCTTTCAGGCTGACATGGATTAGGAATCTTGTTTTGATAAACAGTCTACAGACCTAAGCAATCACAGGACTTATATGACAACTTTGAAATAAGGACATGTAAAAGTAAATGGACTTGACAGAGTTTTGCTGTGGACAGATATATAGAGCCTGACCATATAGGAAGTTCAGACTGTAGCTGTGGTTTCATACATCCACATGAATTCAGGTGTTCCATTTCAAGCAGTAATTTACTCATCCTCCTAGGTATATGGGCTAAGATATTTTTAACATTTTAAATTTTTTTTTAATTACTTGTGCTGTTTGTATCCTTTCAGATAAAGGATTGTGCTTAAATAATTTGGAAGTTTAAATGTCATGATCAATGATACAAGAACCTTATTTAGGGACAAATTTGTTTTACAAATAAGAAAGCCTTTTTCCCTCATTCAGCAGATTTGCTGCTAACGCACAGAATTCTTTGTACCAAGTGAAAAACAAAGCAGTGTATTTTAATGACATAAAGATTCTGTGAAGTGTACATGAGAAGCATCTTTTCTTGTAAATCAGTGACAGCTCTTTTCATAACCCTTCTTTGTATTGGTTTAGTAATAATACACAGTCATTATTGCAATATGCCATTGTAATTTGTAGATGCTATGAGGTCATCTTGTCTATAGCAGACAAGAGAACCCCGTACATTTTAAGTACACATTGGCATTTCTGAGATCACCGAGGAGTCAGGAACAGCATTAAGCCTGAGCTTCCTATGCCACTGTCATCATCTCTGGAAATGCAGATGTCTGCTCACAGAACTCGCAGGAATTGTAAATCACAGCCACTTTTATTTTCATGTTGGCTGTAGCTTTACTTACACAATTTTCATCACAATTCATTCTTCATGTCAGATAGTTTGCTTAGATAGTCTAAGCCACTATGATAAAAGGAAAAATGAATTAGAAATACCAAAAAGTAGTCAATGCTGTTGGTCTTCCCCTGGTCAGTGTGTGTCTAGTGAGTGTGTTTTTGCTAAGGAGCATTCAGTACTAACACAGGGTATTGCAGATATGGGTACGATGGAGTGCAAAATCAGGATGCTCCTACAAATGTATGAATTTAAGATGGAGACAATGGAAATAGACTAATGGTACTCATTAATTACACTACTATGAAATGTGGTACTTTTCCCTAATGCTCCAAAAAAGTTTCAAGACCATAACATCAGCTTCAACTGGATTGAGACTACAAAACCAATACTAGATTCTTTCACTAAAAGTAAGCTTTGTGTACTGTGATACCCAGCACTCCACCCAGTTAGTTTTTCTCTGCAGTGAAGGGAAGTTGATTATAGTGAAAGTGGAAGTATGGCTCTAATAGCTGGGACTTATTTCTCAAAGCCCAGCTCAGTAACTGAACCCTACCCTGCCATGGGCTGTGTAGGCAGATTGGTTTTCAAACACACCATGGGATATCAGATACAGTTATGCTCAAAAGCCAGGACTGGTTGTGGGAGCTCCCCTGTGTGCTCTGGGGTAGCCAAAAGGCAGCTGTGTTCTGACTAGGACAGAAACTGAAATTTACTCAAGCCATTTGGGAACTTCTTCAGTTTCCCTCTTCTCCACAGACTGGGGCTCTGCAGGTTTCCTATTTGTTTTATTAGTACAGGTTTACGGTTCAAGGACAACATAAGTTGGGAGAGTAGGGATCACATTATTTTTAGCATATAGATAAATATACCTTAAAAAGAAAATAAAACTTAGTCATGCAAACCTAGCATTTACAACAGTTGTATGGATAAGAACGACGTGTGTAAAACTACATGTTACTTATTGAAAGAATCTGGAAATAACAAACGGTCACAAATAGCATTGTGTGTCCTATAGGTCATGGGGAGGTATTTTATCCTGAGATCAGTGAGAAGTAAATAAAATCTGCCAAATTTTTAAATTAAATATTCAAAAATTTTCAAGTAAAAATTAGCTAGATTTTAAAAAGATTTATTTTCTGCATTTTGTGCATCTAAAAATAAAGTCAATTTTCATTCTTTCAAATTGAAATACATTCTGGGACCAGCACAAAAATTGGCACCAGGATACAGCCTCATGGGGCTAAGATATAAGCTGATTAAGTTCTTCTTAGGAGACAGAGTTAATTTTGAAGTTGGGGAGTGTTGAAGAAACTCAATTCCCCTTTCTTTTTCCCCTTAAATGTTGTGCATTTTAAGAATTAAAAAAAAATTATCTTTATCATTGTAATGAAAATCTGTGATTACAGCTGTTGTTTATCTTTTATTTCAAAGAAATGATTTTTCACTTGCAAGGGTCATATGTTAAGATGTTTTTGGGGTTTTTTTGTACTACAGTCAGCACAACAAACACTATGGTTTGACATACATTTGTAAATAAAGGCTATGCCAAGTGCAAGCTGGGAAATCAGCTTTAGTCAAAGTTTTCCTGTAAACAAAATAATAGCCAAATAACCTCAAAGTATGCAGGAAAGAAAATGTAGGCTAATGTGGAAGTTATGATAAGTGTTCTTGGCAAATTGTGGTGTGTGCAGCAACCACTGTGGGTTATTCAGAGCTGCTAAGAGGACACTGAAAGAAGCCTGCTGTACAGGTGCTAGGTTTGGATTTAAGAAATAGTCTGTACAGTATCAAACTATATAAAAAGCTTAAAAACCACAATGAGAATATATTTTAAAAATTTTTTCTATATTGTAAAAAATTTTAAATTAGGTCCAAGCTACCATTAAAAAAGATATTAAATGTGCAGTTTTCCAAGTGGAAACAAGGGGCACAAGAAGGATTCCACAGGGGTTAATTAGAATTGCTTTGTGATTTGTTTCCAGTACCTTCATATATTCAGTAATCACACAGACCTCAGAACAGTTCTCTTCAGGCAAGTAGGACATGAGCTAAAAGTATCATCACTGATTTCAGTAGGGAAGATTGGCTGCAACAAGGAGTAAAAAGCTATTTTAAGAGACAAATGTACAGTACAATCTCGTTATGTAAATACTTGGAAAACTCAGGAACAAAATTGTTTCCTAAGTACAGAGCTGTGAAATCAGTGTGCCATATGGAGCTATAATATACGGCAGAATATTTTAAAATCCTAAACCTTCTTGAAAGAAAACTGTTGTAAAAGTCTGTATCTAGAATAAAATGACTACTCACTTGTGTTTTAACTGAAAGCTGGAAAGCTATTTCCAAATGTACTAAAATTAATATAACTTGATGTTGTTTAAAGGCAGTAACCCTTTTCACTTATTTCTCACAAAGCATAGAGTGTGGAGATGATAATTAAAGCCAAGTGAAACAGATGGCTGTAACATAATTCATGAGTCTTAACCAGCACTTAATACTAACTCTACTTTCAATTTGACAAATACAATAAGACATCTATGTTGACATACACGTGGTGCACTTAACTACTTTTATTTATGCAAGTGAGGTATTAAAATTGTCTTGAAAAGCAGACATCTAAAGAAGAGAAAATGGTATGAAGAAGAGAATAGTAGTTACTGTTTTCAGTGTTCAGTGATTAGTAGTTGTAAGGTGTTTTCTTCCAATATCCTATCTTATAATTTCCATGCACAAGTGTCCGTCTTCTCCACTAGACAGGTAGCTTGGGAAGATGGGAGGAAATCCACTATTTTTTCAGTAAGAATTAATTATGAAGACTGGTTTTGTTTTTTGAAATGAATAAGCTAAAAGTGTGTGCATGTCACACGCTGCATATGGTACACTTTTAATATATACACTGTCGTTGTACACGAGTGTTTTGTATATACACTGATACCACCTTCAGTAGGATGTTAAAAGTCAATAGATAATGAACCTTGTGCTGTATCTTCCCTTCCTCTAACATAAATTTCACATGGAATCTCCTCCATCACCCTGTCTTCTATGACCTGCTCGGGGCAGTCGTGAGCTTGCTTGAAAGTGTAAGTGCTTTTCTTGAATGTGCTATTAAATGTTTTCATGGGCTGGGGCTGCGCAAAGTCATTGTGGAAGGGCAGTTCCATGGAGCTCAGGTTGGTCCTGCTCTGCTTTATATTGGAGGCCTGGGAGCCACAGTGGTGGTCGTGAATGCATCTGGAAGCTGTTGAAGGGCGGCGCAGTTTCTGATAGTTTTCAAGTTCCTCTGATAAATCTGCCAAATCTGCAGAAATTTCTTTGTCCCTTAGTGAGAAGAGTTCATAATGTGGAGGATCAAATACTTCCTGAAAACCAGTTTTATTGAAGGCAGTCTTGCAAGCCATAACCTTTTTGCGAGGTTGCTTTACTTGTACTAGAATTGAAATGATGAGAAGGACTAAAACTATCCCTGTTGTGATGCCAATGATTGTCCCATGGGTTTTGGTGATTTGTTCAAACAATCCAGTTTTTTTCTTTTCTGCAAAGAAAAAAACAATTATGACAAGACATTTATTAATTTCTACCCTTTTGATAATGTATTTAAACAAAGCAAAACTGTATTGTGATTGCCATGCAAGTGATAAAATTACTTAATGGGACTGGAGACTAAACCCGCATGTCAATGGGATTTGTGTAATTCCCTGTCATTAGTGGCTACCACATGATAATTCAGTGGCAAGTGCAAATCTGTGAACCACTGCATGCTGATCCAGCTGGGATGTGCCTTCCATCCTGAACCTTTACTGATGGTCTGTATTCCTAAATCTGTGAGTTACATAGGCTTAAATTAACCTTAAATAGGTTAAATCCTGCTACAGATGATGTTTCTCTTACAATGGTTTGCTCCTGCTGGTAACATTCCCAGTGATGCCAGTAGAAGAAAACCTAGATTTAAAATTGTCTAGTTCTTCTTTAAAAGTGAAATATTATCAGATATAAGAAAGACTGTACTGTTTGTTTTCACATCTCTTGGAAATGTAACGGCTGTGTCTATTGTGTCTGTTATACATAATTCATCACAGGGAACTTTAGCAAAGCTATATTCCAGTTCTAAGAGTCCAAAGGTTAAGTCACTTAAAAAAAAAAAAAGGCAGGGGGACACACCAACCAACCCAAATCATATGGCAATTCTGGCTAGTACTTCATGTGAGAACACACAAGATGGCATCATCAGAACAAGATAGTTTTCCATATTTAAAATTCTTAGTTGAAGACTAAAGTTTTCCAGTTGGATTTCTGTTCCATAAACGTTCTTACCCTAGGGGACTGAAAGATTTGTACACAGCAACATTGGTTAGTGGAAAAAAAGCATTTAAGACTATATAGAAGAAAATGTAGTAGCCTAAATCTTGCACAGTATTTTCAGATCTGGCTCCTGGCATCTGAATATGTGTGTTATGCACCTAAGTACCACACACAGTGCATGGGGAGAGCTACACATCATCATGTGTTATTTGAAACAACCCTTACACTAAGCAGAGACTCCCAAGGAGTTGGCTAATAAGAAATTACATTTCTGCTTCAGATCTTGGCCTATTTACTTTGAGTTACTTTCTACGTTTGAAGTGAAGGAGGATATTGCCCCTTGTCCTGCCTAGCTTAGATCTCAGTGGTACCATCCATGGTGGGAGGTATTAATTTCAGTGCTATGGCAGTCAGTTTTCTTTTCTGCATCTAGGTTTCTTCATTCTTGACAGAAATTTTAATCAAAAAGTTGTTTTGCAAAAGGTGGTGTCTTCTCCAGTCTCTTAAAATAAATTGTGCACAACTGACTTCTCTATCAATTTTTGTGTTACAGGGCTTAGGCATAAGTAGGTCACAATATGCTCAGATTTATGTAGCTATTGATATGGACTAAATGAGAACTCTGGGTGCCTGCAGGAACTGAGCACAATTGTGAGCAGCTCTCTTTTTAAGGCTAAGTATTGCTTATTTGGTTGCATCAGTCTCCTTTAGCTGGCAATGTGGATCTAGTCTTCATCTGCTTCTTAATTTCTGCTGTGCAAGTATTACAGCAGAATTTAGATTGCATTCAACATAAAATGTGATAGGTTGTTCAGCACCAAATACAGCAATTTACAAATACTGGAAAAGGCACAGGTTTTATAGAATTAACTTTTTTAATACTGCAGGACGTGAGTGAAGTGTGGATTCTAGGGGAGAGTCTAGAAAGCAGCTGGTAAAGATGGGAAAGAAATTTGGAAACCAAACTTAAGACCGAATGTTGAATATTATGAAAGGCAAGGATTCTTTAGAGGAAGCTTAGTTTTACATTCTAAACTTGGGAGTTATGGATCAGTTTTGTTAACCAGAAAACTTCCACAATATGCCTTACATTAGAACATCTGTTAGTGGTGTGAATTCTTTTGTTTACCAAAAATGTAGTTAAAAAAGTAGGGGTTTTTAATGTTTATTTACTTTAAAAAATCAAGCAGGATTTGTGCATTGAAAAGACATTTTCTTACAAGACTTTCTGTAGAGAAGGTTTTGAACCTTTTTGCAGGGTCAGTTTCCCTTTGAAATGGAATACATATTTAAATGTTCTGGAGTTTTGTGTACAGACCAATTGATGCTATTCTATTTGTCAAAAAAACCCAAGCAAACAAGCTCAAGTGGTTTTGTTCTATTGTTTTCTTTAGAAAGAAAAACTGTTAACCTTAGACTGGTTTTGTTCTAACTCTGACAACTGAGCTGTTCTTGAAGCACAGGAGAATGTTTGTGCTTTAACAGAATAACAATTCCTTCAAATTATGAGAATTTTTCCTACAAAGCCTGATGATTGAAACAAGTCTGTACTGTAGTTGTGATAATAATACTCCACAACCCGTGTTCTAGAAGCAGCAGTTCACACGTGTCTGTTTTCAATAAGTGTTTAGTTCATGCTTCCTAACAATTCCTGCTTTCTTCCATCCTTTTTCATATCATATACAGCAGTTGAATTTGTCCTGAAATAGCCTGTGATTTACAACTCTAAACAAATGTTTTGTAACTGTCTTTGAGGATTGTTGCTTCTATTTCAGCCCTGAGAGAGGGCTTTTTGTGCTTGAAAATTTTTCTGGTTTTTCCGCTCTATATTTTTATCTCTGAAAGGTATTACCTGTCCCTACAATCCTTGCTTCAGTTAAAGTTTAGAAATTGGTAGGATGCAGCCTCAAAAATACTAAATTCAATTTCTTATCAAGCTGATATCCTTTTAAAATAGAGAGTATATGCTGAAGAAGTTTAGTTAAAAGCAGTAAGATCAATATTCAGAATGCTTACATGCATCCTAAATTTAAATAAAAAATTTGGAACACCTTCCTGAGATTAGCAGAATAGCTGTCTTCAGCATATTCCCAGGAAAAAGACATTTCATGACTTTCTTGAAAGGCAAACTGACCAGCCTACATCATAAAGGCTGTGGTTTGCACTCTATTCACCTCTGCAGTGATTCTCATCCCAAGGGTATGCACAGTTCTGAATGCCATTGCAGACTAAAGAATTATTGATGCACATGTTGCTATGGCAGAAGTAAGTGTTGCCTGAGCAGGGAGCTGCAAGAAAGAAGAGAAAGAAAACATTCAGAATTTTCAGTAATTGATGCCTTACAATAAAACTAGTAAGTTCTTGTCTTTGGGGTTTTTACCATCAATTCTTCCTCTCTGTTTAAAACACAATCACTTCTCTTGCACAACATTAATTATTATGATGCTCTTCTCTCTCTTCATGTGATTGCTTTCAGCATATTATCAATGCTACAAAACCAATTCTTGCTCCAAAGGGGTAGGTAGCAAATAGAGACAGTCACAAAACACAGATAATGGAAGAAGGCTTTAGTGTGTGTCTTTAAAAACTTAAAAATCACATGCTCGCTATCAATTATATATATTTATTCTGCAGAGCATCTGCTGTGTAGATGTTGTGAAGCAGTCCCTGAACATCTGCATTTCAGAGCCCATTAATATCTTAAGGCAAATCAGATTTCAGCTTGTGGAGGACTGTTCCAGTAATTGCAAGAGATTTCAATAACTAGAGGCATCTAAGTCATTCCTGCTTGTGAATCAAAAGCTCCTGGATCCTTCTATTAGAGCTAATGCAGGGATTGAGAGAGTACAGTTTAGCTTTTTACATATCTCTCTATATATAGTCAGAAATTTGAAGAAAGAAATTAACTACAAAGTTGCCCTATGTTTTTTGTGAGTATTTGTTACAGCTCCTTGGCAATAGATATTAAAAAGTAGTAATAATTCTTTTCAGGACATTGTATAATATATGTAGGGTATTATTTATGAATTCAGTGCATTGGACAAGAAATTGGTTTTCCCTTTGTCTCAGTAATGTGGTATTTTTATGATGGAAATGTCTGTTATTAGTGGAGTCAGTTATGGAAAAAAAAAAGAGGAGTTATACCTAAGAAAAAAGAACATTCAAACCTTTGATTCTGATTTTGCATTCCTAAATTAAATATGGATTGTCTTCCCATTGCTTCGTCCACTGAAGTTTTGTAACCTAGACTCACTGGTTTTAAGCTTTTGTATTTGCTGTTACCACTTAACCCTGGCAATCTGGCAAGAAGTCCCATACAAGAACTTTAATTGTAGTGCAAGTATGAATATGGAATATACTTAGAGTGTTATTCTGGAAGAGTTTATCTATATAATTTCAGTGCTTAAAAATGTCATGCTAGCTATCACATCACTTACTTGCTCAAGTGAATTGAGAATTTAATTGTTTGGAAAGTAGATCTAGTCTGAAAAACACTGCTTTAAAATAGGATCAGTCCTTCAAAAGGTTGAGATCAGGCCTACTCTGTCAGTTACGGCATAATGTAAGACATAGTTATTTTTTTATTTTCCTGAACAGGTGAATTTTTTTTACATTCTCCTGTTTTCCATCTGCCAGCACAGTCTCTATTTTACACGTTTGTGTAGCCTCTTTAACTTTTTGTAGGTGTGGCTTTTGTTCACAGTTCATGAAGATGGGAGAAATGGACTTACTCTCCTTTTGTCTGTTATTTGAAGTCTAAAAGTCATAATGATTTATCAGTTCCAGCCTAGGACTTCAAGGACATAGCTGAACTCTTCCCACAACAGCTGCCCCAAAGTGGTGCAATGCTCACAGTGTTCTTTGTATCCAGCATTACTCATGTATTGAATTAAGCCAGGAATCAAATAGATTGATTTTTCCCATTGCTGTTAGCTGAATCACTTAGTCAAATCTGCAAGCAGCACTAGGTGTGTGTTAGGGGACTGTCATGCACTATTAGTTCATTTATGGAAATCTTTCCAGAAATATTGATTGTTTTCAGGGTTGGCTTTATATAATTACAAATCATTAGCAAGGTAGAAGAGAAAGTCAGCTTAACAATCTGAAAATAAGATAAGCTCAGATTCACTTTTTTCAGTTAGAAAAACTGCTTTTGGTTAGATTATATGAAAATACTTGAAACACTTTTCAGCCACATACTTCTCAATGACCCAGTCCAGGAAAGGCAGTATCTCAAGTAAATAACAATAACCACATACCTTTGCAGATGTTCCTCTGCCAATGACTTTTGAGTTGTTTTCAACTCATAAATTTGGAAAGTTAGCTACCTTTAGGAGTCCTTAGTGTTTCAACTTCTTGCATTAAAAGACCCCCCAAAGCCCCCCAAAAAACCCAAACTCAACAACAAAAACCCACTCCAATATTTATAATATAAATAGATCATTTCCCTGGCAAAGCTCATAGCATTGTCCAAACTCAAAGCTGGAATAATTTGCACTGCCACCAATATTAATAACTGTTTTGAAATAAGAGCTACTGGAAAAGCAGTTATCAATTTTTGCAAGTTGTACTTTAAACTGACATTTATTTAAATTCTCAATATCTAAAGCTTATTAAATGCCTCTTGTAGGTTAAGCAGTAGACTAGCTTGAAACACACAATTGTTCCTTATTACCCTGTATTCAAAGTAAGCCAGAAGCTATTTCTCTTATACATCTCTGTTACTTTAGAAAGATTGCTTTACAAAAGGTAGCTTTTCTTCTATGTTAAAATTTACTGTCTTATGGAACAGAACATAAAATCTACCTGTTGCCTGTAACCTGAACTTTCTTGCAAGGTAGAGACCAGGATCTCTTTCCGGACTGGCTACAGATTTGTTCTGTTAGAAAAGTTATCTTTTTTGTCAGCAAATCTGTACTATTTATTCTTCAAGCAAAACTTTTTGAAAACCTTTAGCACAAGCATAGGTCTGATTTCCTGAAATGGGAACATTTGAGAGCTCTCCCCATGTATCTCAGATCTGCTCTGCAGTTCTGAACTTAGTCTACTTTAGTGCCATTCATTTCCAGGTTCTGCAATGTGGAATTGTATTGTCCTCTGTAAATATATGAGGTAACAAAATTCCATTCAGGGAGAACACCCTTAGAAGAAAAAAAATCTCCCAAAAAAACCTGCTTTCAAGAAACAATTTACAATGAGAATAAAGACTATGTCTAATGCAGTCTATGGAATCTAAGCAAAAAACCCAGACAACATTTACAACTCTGCTTTAATTACAGCCTTCTTGAAAAAACTTGAATTTAACTGCTTATCCATGGTTGTGCAACACCACAGGGCTTTGCTAAGGGAGCAACGAGTGGGGTCCTTTAGAGCCAAATGCACCTGAGGGTAAGGGAGCAGCTTGATTGGAGGGGGTGTAGTTCCAGACCCACAACTGAAGATAGAGCTGTGGATTGGAAGGAGAGGGAGACTTTACAGGATCAGGCTTGTTTTCTACTCTTCTGAACAGCCAGAGTGGGCTTAAGAGCCTGTCGTGTCTGGCAGGGAACTGGGAGCTAGTGGGAGAGCACACTTTCAGTCCCACTGCTGTATTTTTGAAGTCCATCTGTGCTCATTTGTAGAGAAGGACATCTCTTTGTGATCAGGATGTAGCCTAGGGCAGAACTGCTGAATTCAAATGGAAAATAAACCATTTAAGAATGGAGACCTTCGAATGGTAATAAAGCCATTATCAAATTTACCTGCTACTATATGAAGGAAACAGAAACAACCTTTTTCATGTATTCCTGCTGCTTAACATACAGCTAATGCTTTTCCTAAAATACTTGAAATACCCTGTTACCAGGAGAATTGGCACTTTCAGATCTACTTACGATCCACAAAGGAGGTGAAGAGCATTCTGAACCTGCTCAGTCTGCTGCCTTCATCTGCCCACATGCGCACCACCCCCGTGCCCGTCTGCAGGGTGACATCGTTGGCCACTGTGCTGCAGAACTTGGCCTTCAGGTTTTCAATGGAACTGCTCCCGTCATACACAGCAACAAAGTTCCTTTTGCATTCATTGGAGTGCTCCATTTGATAGTCCAGAAATCGCATATAGATCTGTTGGAAAAGAGGAATCAATATCCTTAGGAGAAGAACTACAGACAGGAGAATTTTCTTTTTTAGCATATCGTAAGATGTTTTGTTCCCTTACACGTATATCTAATTCCCAGTTGACAACACTTTTAAACTTAAGTTTTCTTATTAGATGTCCATGTGGAGTATTAACTGAAATTTGTCTTGGGTATCTGTTTCACTTCTCCCTGCTCTGCAAAACATTCTTTATTTAAAAATTTGCTTTGATTTATTTTTGCTCCCTTGGGAAAAACAGTACAAAGCAACATACTTGGTGAAGAAACCCCCATGAAGTTCTGCTAAATGTGAAGTGTACTTCTCTAGAAGAGACACAAGGAATACATAAATGTACTGAAATAATTTTAAAAGTATTTTGCCTGTTCTCTTCCCTTTCTTTTTAATTCACAAAAACAATTAAAATATAAGGGAAGGAGTCTAGTCAGAAAAGCTCTGAAGTAAAATAAGGAAATTAAAATGTATTGCTTCAGAATGAAAGCTAATTACTGAACCATAGCTGTGTTATGGAAGACACAAACCATGAAGTCAGGAGTAATTTGAATAAAAATGGAAACGAGAGTAAAGTAAGCTGGCTGTGTAGGAAGAATTAATGAATTTAAGCTAAACTTAATACTTCTAAAAGCAGAAATCTAATCGAAGAGAAGGCAGCATGTGTGTTAGAACATGTGCAGCAAGGAAATTAGAAGATTGAGATGGTATTTAAAGAGTAAGTAAATAATTTATTTTGCTGGGGCAGGAAACTCATGCAAGACTGTAATTCAGTTAAAATTACATGAACACATCAAAAGTCTTTTTAATCTCTTCAACGGCTGTATTCAAATTCTCAAAATTCTTCTGAAACTTTTGAGATATGAAGCCAAATCACCTAAGCCTGTTACAAAGGCCATTTTAGACTTAAAAGATTCCTAGATAGCCATTGTGTTGGCAGAGAAGAAACGTGTCCCGGTGGAGGCTGAGCTGTTCCTCCCCTATCCATGAGATCTCCCGTGTTCCTCGGCTCAGCCCGCTGCAGCCTGGGGCTGTTTGAGCACCGCTCCCAGCCGCCTCTCCGGCCCACACCAGGGCTGCTGCAGAGCTTCGGTACATCTGTCCAGCAGCAGAGCATCTGCCTGAGCACTCTGGGGCTCCTGCTCGGCTGGGAAGCAGCAGCTCAGCGCAGATGAATCCCACACTTGTGCTCTGTTACCCAGTTTGCTGCTCCTTTGCCAGAGCTCACTTTTAGTCTCACTAAATGCCAAAGCCTTTTAAAACTGAGTTAGAAAGAATTTGCTAAAACAAAACCAACCACCACCCCCTTCCTACATCTATCAGGCTTTACTGAAGACATGGTAAAAGAGCACAGGGGACACTTGTACCCCCTGGCTTTTCCTTCCCAGTGCTTCCTGGGGCAGGTTGGCCAGCACTGCCTTCCCTTGCCCACTCTGTCTGAAGGTGCAGCCTGTGCCGTATTAGCTCATGCTTCACCTCACTGTTTTGTGATTTTGAGCATACGTATTTTTTCTTTTTGGCTATTTTCTTTTTTTTCCCCCTGCCCTGCTGTCTTTGTTAGATTTACTGCTGGAAATTCTCAGCTACATTGAGAACCTGTCCTCCACTGATGACTTATCTCAAAAACATGGATGTGAGCTGCAATTGCTAGTATTTCACTGAGAGATGGTATTTTCTTTTAATGATTGACTTTATCTATTTGCTACAAAATTACAATGGAAACTAAAAATAATTTAGCACACTTTTAGTAGAGCTATTATTTGTACAATAACAAAGGAATAATCCCATTAAAAGTGCTCACCTCTTCACAAGCTTCTTTGGATTAATGTGTTAGGCAAATATAAGAGGTCCTTGCTCTTACATTATACTGATTATTCTGGTAATTTTATGAAATGTGGAGGTAATTTATTATGTATCTGCTATACATATTTTGAAAGTACTTTCATTGCTGCACTTGTGTCAGCTTTAAAAGTTTATTTTTATTACAAAATTGAGGAAATTAAAAATATCAGTGCTTTTTTTTTTTTTTTCTCAAGAGACTGCACATTATCAGATCTAATGGATTTTATCACAATTCTGCCTGAATTGAAGATTGAGAAACCACTGCCAGGATAAGAATTATTTTTCTGTAATGTTTTAAATCGATAATTTAGGATGATGATCTATTTTCAGGATAGAAAATGGCAACATGCAATAATTTATTAAAATACTTAAGCACAAGACCTGGTTAATTCAAGTGGCAATGCAGAGAGAAAATGGGTTTGTTATTGTTTCTGGAAGAACTGTGTCTATTACTTAGATTAGTATAGGGCTCTTGGGAGTTGACTCACTTCCTCAAAGGCTCAAATATATCAATGGACTTTTAATTTCTTTCTTGTCTTGTCCTCTTATTATGATCTTTTTGGGTTCTGTTTCAGAATGCACTTGCAAGATCATTAACAGGGTTGGTCAGTTAACCATTAGGAGTGTTTTAGAAGGCAGAGGGAAGGTTTGTCATCTTGGCAGCTACTTAAAAATATTTTTTAATTTTTATGCATGTGCAAGCAGAAGCAAAATTAAAGATGTGTATGCTATATGGAGAAAAGTATGTGCTCTTCTGTGCAATTCATATTTAACAAATATGATTTTGAAATGAATATGGTTCAGGCTATAGCTATTGTATTTTGGGGTTGTGAATAGGATTTTATCCTTCTTTCTGCCTAACAAAGCCTTTCTATTTAGCTCAGACTGCTGATGAAAGTGGGTTTTAAGGTGCTGGTTGTGAATTAGATGGGAGAAGCAGGCACATGTTCTGCTGACTTTGAACAGAACCAAATTCACCAATAGAATCACTGAAGGCAAAATGTTAAGCTTTGGCAGTGAGATTTACTGGAAATTATTGAAGATATCAGCCAGAATTTCTGCCTGTAGTCTTCCAATAAAACCAGAGTCCAAGTCAAATGCCCCTGAAAATTGTTGCTTAAACAGCTCTCACAGTTATTTGGTATTTGAAGCTTCAAATAATAGGAAGCCAGCAGTATGGACTTGTGTAAGTTTAATTTCAGAAACAATTCTCTCTCTGTATTTCCTAAGCCACTGCAACATGACTCATTTCAGTGGAAGTACAACATTATGCAAATCACAGTTAGTGACCATTACCTGTTGCTAATGTCATGGAAACCCATTATATACTGAATTATATGAACAAAACCCACCTTAGCATTTGGAGTAGCTTTAATTGTCCATATACAGTCAACTGCTTGTCCTGGTTTTGTTTTTCCTTCTTGTTCTACTTGACTGGAACGTACTATTCCATCAGCTCCTGAGAGCTCAAACTGGCAGTCTAGGGAGAAGAAATACCTTGCTGTCAAATACAATATGACATTAATTTAAAATTTCATGTATAAAGAAATTGTTACTCTAACACTGTACCTGGGATGGGATTTAAAATACCTCCTAGGTAAGTGAAGTCAGGATCTGTAATAGAAAGAAGTCATGAATCACAAGGGCTATCAGTGCTTGAGAATCACTTCAAGCTTTAGTATTATCTGCAGATTATGTCTATTTTTTATTATGTCACAATAAAGTGACATAAACGGCCAGAAAGTTTCCTGCGTCAATTGGAGCATATAGAGACAAAGTTTTTTTTAGATGAGAACATTATTCCACAAAGATTGACCTCATCTGAAAAAGGTAATTCTATCCTGACCGCTGAGATTTCTAGCATAACACCAAAAATTACTACTCACTATTTTGTTCCTACATTATATTCTGAATTTAACTATGTCAGTTTTCACCGAAATCATTGGAGTTGCACAAGAGTACAGGAGCTCTTTCTCTGTGCAAAAAGCTTATTTAGATTTATCAGACTTCTATCTGTGTAGTTCTGAACAATTTGAACTGAGCTCAGCAGAATATATCAACACTTTAAAATTGCTAAGTCTTCTTCAAAAAGTATGTGAAGAACAGTTCAATCCTAAAGGTACTTTTTCCTGGGGTATCTGTGTCTCTTATATTAAGCCACGTGGAAGAGTTCTAGACATGGTTTATGAAATGTTGTTCTATGCAAAGAAAGCACTAATTCATGCAAAAGGGCACACCTGTTTGGTACTAACTCCTTTTCCAAATGAAGGTCCAGAGTATGGATCTTTCTGTGATCCTATAAATGGGTTTTTTCTGTATAGGAAGTTTATCACCGCCCCTACAATGCCTCAGTTCTGAGCTTAAGACTCAGCACAGTTCAGAAATGCCTTCTTTGCCCTCCTCTTTTTATTTACCTATAGTGAAACCTATGATCACTATATGCAAAATTCTGCAAGGTTTTCAACCTTCTTTGTAAACTGGTTTTTTTTATAAAGAAGGAGCACGTGCATGTTCCCTTTCATTTTCACAACCGTGAAATATTTTACCACACTTCATATAAACGTAGAGGAAGGAAAAGAAAAATATCAGTCCTTCAGTTGTTGGAATCTATTGTGAAAATAATATACAGTTTAAATGTATATTTAAAGGTCCAGCCTGCAAGTATCGTAATTTAGTTTTGAAAGTGATGTTGATGAAATGGCTTTGGAAATGGACTTAGCAAAATGCATAAGTATTGTCCCTGTGAAAACATTTTATCATGTTATTCCCAATGCTCTGGTCAACATGTTAATCTGTAGTTTCCGAGTCTAAATCCCTAAGCAGTAATACCATAATCATGAATTGTGTTTTCATGTGCTCTAGAGGTGGAGATAAGATTAAGAAGTTATGTTTGTGTATACATTTATCGAAGTGGTAGAGCTGGCACTTGTATATTGCCTTTTGTCCCAAAGGACAATAAAATGCTGATAACTACATGTGTAGTATCTATGAAGTACAGTAGTCAAGCATTGCACAAGGACATCAGGTCAATTTTCATGTAAGAAGGATGCCTTGCCAGGTTTAAGTAGCTCCACAGAGCAGATGTAATTTTTGTTTGTCTAAAGGCACTGTCAGCACATTGTCCTCTCCTTTGTACCTGTGAACTGCACAGCACTTGGAGCAAAGAGCAGCTCTGTTGCCTGAGCCCAGGGGTTGAGGGAATCCAGATACACTGAGGGACCTTAGACTGTGCAGATATTTGCTCTGGATTTTCAGAATGGAGATTTAAATGTTTTGCATCTGGCTGGAATGCTATTGTAAAGCTGCTTTGGGTGTTTTTAGCCAGTGTCTTGTACTCTAGAAGAGATGCTGGTGAAAAGGCAGCTCTCTCTTTGCATGAACGCTCTTTCCTTTCCTACCACTGGTGAAACTGGTACAAGTTAGGGCAATAAAGGAGTGCTGCTGAAGACTTCAGCACGAACAAGCTCAACTACAGCCTTGTAATTTCCTTCAGTCAAGATTCCCCAAGTGTTTTTAGCCAAGTACCCTGTAGGACTAGCAGGACTGACACTGTGGCTATCACATTGTCACTGTGCCTCCATAAGTGCTTATGCTGAAATGCAGCTCTAGGCTAATAGAACAAACACACCCACAGAGTTCAATGGGAGCAGACGGTCATTAACTCAGAATTTTAGACATCTTTACCTGGTATAAATGAGTACTTTGCTTGAAATCCCTTTCCTTCCAGCTCCTCATCAGAAATAAACTTGATCCACATAAATCTCCCTGTTGATCTAATTAGTGCAGGACTTTTCAGACCACAGTAACGATTAATTAGAGGGGAGAACCCAAAAGGTCCATCTCGAACCTCCAGATGATCAAACCGACATTCAAATGAGGGTTCTATGTAATAGGGTTCATCAAAGGTCAACTCAATTCTTTGTCGTGGAGCAGCTAGACAAAAAAATTTGAGCAAAATATTAAATGAAGATCAGGGTAAAAACCACAAAGACATGAAGTAATGAAGAGACAGGGCTTCAAAACAGCAAGATGAAAAAGAAACTGGAAACTTCTCAAAACACATCTGCAGTCTGCTACAAAAATTTTTAAAATTATTTTCCAAAAGATACTTTTGACTAGAATCATACAAGATTTTTTTCTTGCTGATCTTAATTGTTGAAAATTCAGAAATCACATTGATTTAATGCAGCACATATAACAGATATTAACATATATGCAAAGGTATTAAACAAGATTTAATATTAAGATAGAAATTAAAGCAAGTGTTTTGTGAAAGCAAAATACGTAAAAAAGGATAAAACACTGAGCTATGCAGGAAAGAATGGAAAAGAGAAAAGTATGAAGAACTACTCATTATTTCTTAAACATGAAGTCCAAATTTGTAGATCCTTTCACAGAAGACATCTTTTATTAGACTATTCAGAGAAGTGTAAGTGCTTCACGTATGTCAATAATATGCAAGTGACTACAGATATTGGTGAGTCTGAGCCAGTGGCAGCCTAATATCAGGATTCAGATCAGGGCCCTAAATCTAGACTCTCACATCCGTGGTTTGGATCCCAAGACTTTCTCCTGTATGAATGGCTTTAGTGTTCCTTGTTCTTGGCATCAGCTGCGCTGGGTGAACTTCCCGATCCTCGCTGGGACCCGGAGTGCCCGCACTGAGGCATCACAAGCCGCCCACTTTTCCTCACTGTGGAAGGCATTTACTCACCCGGCGCTCCCCTCAGAGCTCCTGCCTCACTCACACGAGCTACGCGCGTTTGTAGCTGCTGTGAATGTTGGCAGTGGTCTGCACGAAGGAGCAGATCTTGGCTAGAAATTCTGGAGGGCCTTGGCCCCACTCGGGCACCCACACATTCCTGTGGAAGGCCTGAGGAGAGCTGGAAGCTGCCTCTGTGCCCCAGCCCTGCAGCAGGACAGGCTGGCTGCTCTCGGGGCACTCCCGGAGGTGTAAAACCAAGGTGCAAAACCAAGGTGTGAACAAGCGAAAGGGAGGGGTCTGTGAACCACTACTGTACTGTACAAATAAAAACTCACCAAACCTCATTACTTGAAATATTTCAATGAATTGATATGAATCTGATGGTTAGGCTATTATTTTTTAGCTGACTTGAGTGGGTTTTGGGTGCACTCTAATAAGAGGAAAAATAATTGGAGTGTCTCAAGTCTTGCAGCTTTTATTTAAGATATTCTCATTGGAATATGGCTTTATTCTAGCTAATGACATTCTTTTAATAGTGACCTCAGCAGTGCTAACAAATCTCTATATTTTTAGTACAGTGCTATGGCAGCCAGATAGATCCTTTTTATTAATGAAGGACAGTGTAAGGGTTTTCTGCTGGTGAGACAGAACAATACAGCATAGTATGAAATAGTCTTCATTTTTTGCAATCTATTATCAGTGATATCAAGATAAAAGCTACAATTTTTAAATTTGTATCTTAATAATTCTGTACCTTCACAGATTACACTAGATATGCTGCTGCTTTTCCTGGCTGTGAGGGTATGTCATATTCTACCTAGCTAATTTCTTAATGTTTGCTTTCTTATTTATTTGTTATTATTACTTGAGAGAGCAAATTACTTGTTCAAGTAAGTGACTGCAGAACTCATTACATTACCAGTATGGCCACGCAATACTTTACAGCAGTGTAAGATGACAGTTTTAACAGTTCAAGATTTTCCATTTAACAGTAAGATTACAGTAAAACAAAACAGAAATACAGCATGTACCTTCTAAGATATAGATGCACTCTTGATTGGGTGGGTACATGTTTGGGTAGTTTGGTGAAGCAAAATGTCCTCCATTACTGGTCCGGACCCAGTTGTCACACTGGGTGGGAGGAATGCGATTCACTCCAATATTTTGCCCACCTTAAGCAAAAAAAAAAAAAAAGTGATAATATAAGTTTCTTCTGCAAGCATGCAGATTTGATAAAGTAAAACTCTGGCATGACACATAGCCTATAAAGAGGTAAGTAATTTATTCTGATTTTGTTTTGGTTGCCAGCTGTCTTGTAAGGTGCTCATTAATATCTATCGAAGAAAATTCTATGTTTAATTTTGTGGTGGGGTATATCCTAAAGATATCACAGTTTTTGAATACCAAATATGTCCAAAAATTCTTGAAAAGGAAAGAGAGGGAGTAGTTTTTTTTTTTATCCAACTCATTTTAGGTTTTTGATATTCTTCTTTCAAAGTGAAATAGTCACAGTGGTTGCCAGTACCATTATTTTATGGCTTATGTAATTTCTGTTTCCGTGTAAATATAATTGGAAATATTTGTCAGCCTTCACTGGCTTTGACCCTGATTCCAGAACATGCTAAACTTAGGTGGGATATCTATTTACAGTAATTTGTTGGAATACAGAGTGTTTATAGCAGAATGAATTACAATATGCAAAAAAACTAAATTCAGCAATGGTAGTTAATAAAATTACTAGCAATAAATAGATTGCCCTGGTAGCTAAGGGTCTCATTTAAGATCAAAGCTCCTCTTCTGGATGTACAGGGAAATGTGTTCTGTGACTAAGATTATGCAGTTTAGTAAAATAATTCTTCATGCTGGACCATTCACAGAGGTGTGGTTGAGATTTCCTCATCCAGAGAGAAGAGGCTGGGAATAGTAGGATTCTTAAGTACCTTTGACCCTTCTGCTTGGTATCAGCAGAACTGAAGAGAGTAAGACACAGGATATGTGGTTTCTGCTAGATATTTCCTAAATCTCACAGGGTGCTCTCATTGTGTTACTTATATTTACACAGTTTTAATTTGCTGTGAGAGGACATCCATGCTGGTACAGGTCTTAGATGCCTCCAGTAAATTGCATCACCTTCCACTGGTATCTTGACAGCTTTTTGATTTATGGGGGTGCAAACTCTCTCTCCTGCAGAAGTTTTTCAAGGAAATTCTGTAGGTGGCAGTTCAAGGAATTCTTCTCCCTTAAGTGTGGGTAATCCCACATATGAAAAAATAAGGTTTGTGAAATTGATTCCTTCTCCACTCAGCAGGCTTCAAAAATGTTTGTGGGTGGACTATTTGAAAAGCTTGTTGTCAGATACAGAAAACATGAATTTCTGTGATGGTTTCTTTCTCACCTCTAACATCTAAAACTGTAGAACTTTACCTGGGAAAGTGAAACTTCCACGTTCTTCGTGACTGGATGGCTTTGTTCATTTGGGAGAAAATGCAGCAGATGGGGGGAAATGGAAAATACTACAATTCATGTTGGTAATTCAAGAGCTATTAAAATCTGAATGCAAACACTTCCTTTCACTTATAATGCTTAATTAAAAGTCATAAAACTGTTACATTTTTTGAGAGAAAATCATCAAACTAAAATGTACCTTGTGTCTTCTGCGCAATGGCAATGCCTTCCACTACCAGGATTGTTACAAGCAACACTGATGAAAGAAGTTAGACAGGAAAAACATCAGTAATTCTTCGAAGTTATAGAATTTTCTGCAGTCACAATTCATGCAAATCCTGGCATTACTGACTAAAACAACTCAGAACATACAAAAATATGTAATTAACTAACGTGTTTTCTTTAAAATTTCAACTTATGAAACCAGTTCAGTCTACACACGCTGCTGGTCCTTCTTCCAGGTTCCTCAAGAAAATGTGTATGAGAACAGCATTTAATTGTTTGAGGGGACTTTAAGAATATTTTCTAGAGTTTGCATGGTATCTGTTGTCCATAAAACTTTTATATCCTGAAACAAGATGTTTCACTGCTATAATGAATCATATTTATCTTAAAACTCGATTTGCATAATGTGTGCAAAAATCTTCTCCATCTTCCAAGAAATTAATCCGGACCGCAGGAGACACTGCATGGTCTTAACCCCTACATAGATTTCAGAGAACTGTGCTTGCAAGACTGGTTGTTGTGATGCTGCCACACAATACCAGCGATTTCTGCAAATGATGGGGCAGTAGGAAATGGTCAGCTGCAAATTCTGGAGATGGAGAGCCTCCCTCCTCCCCTGCTTCCTTCCTGGCTGCTTTACTTTTGGCCTTTCCCTTATGTTTACACATTCCCTGCACTCAAGAAGCATCAATATGAACAGCACATATGAAAGAGTCCATATTCCACAGTCCATCAGCAATTTTAAAGCAGGCTTAATGTTCGGATTTTCCTAAAATGCTTTGTCACCTCAAATTGTTTGGGATTACCAGGAGGGGGAAAGAGAATGAAATAGAGTGTATTAATATGCCACTCTTCAAATGTTTCATTTGCTTCCATCTTGAGTATCCCAGAAATTCTGGACACATTTCTTACAGAACTAGCTAAGCAGGCCTGGACTGCCCTGGACAAAAGCTGGCTGAGGGGAGATAGGATACAAGTTACAAAATCTCAAGTATCATTGAGATATCAGCAACTACTACTTCTCTTTCATTAGAGAACCAGGGCGTGTCAGACAAAGTGAGCAGGCGGCATGTTCAAATTAAACAGAGATTTCTTTTATTTATTTTTTTTAATGCACATTCTTCATAATGCATCCTTGAGGTAGAAATTTCTGTTTCAGAAACCCCTTAAGCCCTAAGTTGTCAGAAGTCTGGGATGTATTTGGGGCAAATATAATTTGCTCTATTTTTATACTCTTTCTGCTTCTGTCTCTCTGTAAAAGAAGATACCAGGCTAGATGGACCTTTGATGTAACCTGCTTTGGCCTTTCCCATGTTCTCAATCTACTTGTCAGGCAGGCACGGCCTTAGCATTGCAGGGCAAAGAAAGTGATTTCAGCAGGAATTTTATTGTCACATTCAAGAAGTTAATTTTATTTTCCCAGCCTTTCTGCCTTGTTGCTCAGGCATTTTAGTGGCTCAGTTGAAATGGCATTTTCTCCATCTGTGATTTTCCCTGTGTTGCTGTTGGATTTTGAGCCCTTTAGAGCTCCAGAGTGAGCATGCATTGACTGCGAACTACAGTGATCTTGACTCAACTCATCCAGATGCTCCTCTAACGGTGGCATGGATATATTATCTTGGGAAAAGATAAAAGGAATCAAATTCTGTTCCTGAAAGTGTCCATCAAGCATTTATGTTTTATTATGTATGTTTCTGCTGCCATTTCTTCTCTCTACCCGTATTGAAGCAGACTGGGTTTCATTCTGAAACTCTCCTCACCAACAACTGCTTTTCTTTGTAAGTCAGGTTCATAACTGTGGGTGTTTTCTAAAAATACCATATGGGTCTTCCAAACAAGTGCTCTGTTCTTAGAAACTTACTTGAATTTAAGGGATGGATTATGTTAGAGTAGGTGAAGATTTAAGTAGTTTTTCAATTTCTATCTTTGCAATAATTCTGCACTTTCATCAATATTAATATACTTAAAAATACACTATCTGTCATTATCCAAATACAAAGTATGTGCTGCTAATCATTGCTGACTCACCCTAGACTGAAAATTCCTCCTTCAAAGGACAGTATCTAGCACCCATTACTGGTATTCAGGTTATGGATGTTCACTAGAGCCTTTAAAGCAAATAAACAAATATCCCATCTTTATTAACATATGGCTGACATTAGTTTTCAGCTGGTTTTAGTTTTTACTATTTCTTATATAGATGACATTATTTCAAAATTATTTGCAGTTTATTTTTGCAGCTTCTCTGTTTAACCTCTATACTGAAAAATCTGAGTTTATGAGTTGCATGAATTACAATGCATTAGTACTCCTGAGATCATTTGTCCTTAACAGAGAATTTTGACAGTGGTTATGAAGTTGACAGTCTCTTTTCTCTGGGTTTTTTCTACACTGGTTTGAGCACAACACTTCAAAGCTGGCCTTTATTGTTAAAGTAAAAGCAGTTTTCCCAGTCGTGTGTAAATCACGTGTCAGGATGTTCTGTTGAATTCACCTTTCTTAAAGATGTGCTGTGCCCACCCACTGTTTTGCAAGGAGAGAGCAAGCTCTGTATTACTTATGTTGCTTCTCAAAGTGCAAAATGAGCTTTGACTTTTTTTCTTAAAACAAACACACAGAGAACAGGAGTGAAATAAACATGTGACTAACAAAATGAATGCTAATAGTCACTTTCGAGTAACAGTGAAAAATTGAGGGTTTGTTGGTTTGCTTTGGTTTTTATTTAGTACAGCTCTTTACTATGGCTACCACTGTTACAGTATCCATTTAAAAAAAAATATCAATATGCATCTATGTTTACTTTAGTGACTGTACTGATGGAAACAACATAAGAATAGGTGTTCTGTTACACTAACCATTGATTTCCCTTCTTGATGATGTGGATAAAGAAACAAGTCCCCTAAAAGGGCTTCAGAAAGCCTGATTGGCTTTCACTAAAGCTGTGCTGGTTCTATAAATAATCCAGCACTTGAATGCGTGTAAATGCAAACAAACAGTGCATATTCCGAGCAGAGCAGCATGGTTATGCAGGCAACTGCAGAAGATATGGGCTGAATATTTGTCTTACTGTCTTCCTTCTGTCATACTATATGGATGAGTGGGAATAGTACGGGGCACCTTCTCTTTGTTCCCTGCTCTTTTCATCCTCTTCAGTTTTAATCCTTTCCACCTCATTCTTGCCCTTCCCTGGCAATGTCCATCTTTTTCAACAACCCTTAAGATGTATTTAGAGTAGCCCAGGTAGCAAATGTTCCAGGGTCTTCCTTTGTTACCACTGTTATCCTGGGTGACCAGTATGATAAAGAAAAAGGGCTGTCTCTAGCTAATGGTCTGGATGTGTGCTGTCCTTATCTGTGTGACATTGCTGGCAAAAAGGTGGGGAGGATTTACCTGTTCTTCCTGAGAGTGCTGGGCAGGACTGGCTGAGGTAGTACTTAAACTGAGTGCACTGACACGATACAGTATAATGTGGGAAAGCAAACAGGAGTTTGGGGGCTGAAAACAAGGTCTATCAATATTCAGGATGAAAAGGGAAAAAAAATCAGTCAGGATATTTTTAGACCTTTCAGATTGTTTCCATTAACCCATTTTTGTGCACATTTAAACAACAACAAAGCAATCTCCTGGTGTCCTGAATCCATACTACTTCCTGGAAATATAGTTTTGACTCTCAAAGACTAATTTTGAAAGAACAAATCCATAAGAAGGAAGATGTCTAGGGAAGAGACAAATCCTGGATGATGATGTAGTAGAGAGCTAATGCTGAACCACTGTTCTGGTAGTGCAGCAGGGACACAGACACAGCAATTAGGACATAAGAGACTGAACCACTTTCACTAAGAGTCTTGTAGCACTTCCAGAAGAATGAAGAATGATCTTGTTGTTTCTAATAAACTGCAATTCAAATACTTGTACCACATCTGAACTTACAATGGGACACAGTATTCCTCTGCTCCTTTTTTCTCTTTTAAAGTCTCTTATAGATCTCTCTGACATGACTGTTCTCCAGTCAGTGGATGAAAGATAAGTCTAGGCTTAGCTCCACAGTCTATTATGGTGCAGGGAGCAGAAGCAGTGGGTAAAAATGCCACTTGAACACACCTTGCTGATATAAGCAACAACACACAGTGCAGGATTCCATTGAATATCAAAGGGATGCAAGGGGAGAGCTGAGTGTTTTGTTTTTACTGGAGGAGTATAGTAAGAATTCTACCAGAGGATACTGAGCTATGGGACACTGACCTGATGAACTTAGAGATACTTAAGCAATAAATGTAATAAAATTTTGTGCTTCTGCACCTTACATTGAGCTTCCACTTCATGATCTGTACCCTGCAGAAGAGGCCATCATTAAGCTAACAGTGGCATGGACACTGAGGCAGAGATTGAGGAGCTTCTTTTATTCAGGAATCTGGTATTTGCTACAGACTTGTATTTCATGAATTATGGTGCAAACTTTTGTACTACCATTTAAAGCTATAATAGTTTTTACCTGTGTGAACATGAATTAGGAATACAGAAAAAGCAGCAAGCTTCTGTCTCTGTTTTGAAAGAGTAGATTTTTCATTTTCTTCCCTTCTTTGCATGAAATATTTTAGATCACATAGCCTGCAGACAGCTGTATAAATTTTGAAGAGAGAAGACACTAAACATACAGTGCAAGTTCTTAATATTCAGTTGTTGAAGTAGGCTTATGGCATAATATAAAAGAAGCTTCTGAACTGGTGTCATAAACTCTGCATTGTTTGCAGGAGTCAAGATGTTCTCTGTTGGCATTTCTTAAATTTTTTAAAATAAATCTGAGCTTAAAAAAAAAGAGTAAATTTCTGCATTGGAGTATATATAGAGAGGTTCACAAATGCATGTCTCCTACTTCTCCTTAAAAACGAGAATAATATAGTTAGTTTTGCAGTAAATGGGTGCTCAACCCAATACTGAGAAATCAGCATGTTGCTTAGAAAAACAAGTGCTTCAGGCTGCGAGTGTGACATCTGCTTGTACTTTCTGGCAAAATGCATTCTTCAGATTTCATGGGATACAGTGCAGCTCTGAGCTCCCTATGATATGTCTTTTCTTTGCTCTTTCTGCATGCTCTAGGGATCTTCACACAGAGACAACAGACTAGATTTGCTGTGTGGCTCTGAGAGCAGTGTCTGTCTTCAGTGATGACAATGGGGGATCTATGCATGCAGGGCAAGCTGAATATCAAACTGGTGAGCAGTCAGGCTCAACTGAGAAACACAGTGAAAAATTCCACTGTTTTTTAAAATAAAGACTTAATCATTTAGAGTATTACGCATTCTTAGCATAGTGGTAGCCAGAATCCTAGGGATAAAGATGGCACACTTTGCCTAAAGCAGGATTCATTGGATCTCTGTGCTCTGCTCCCTGGATTAGGCAGCACCTTGTACACACATAGTCCAGATAGATGGTAATTGGCCACACACAGGTCATGCACGTTGGAAAATCTTGCCAGGATGCCTGCTTCTTTCTGGCAGATACAGCCTAGAGTAACTAATGCTTGATCTTAATTATATACTCTGTTTTGCCTTATGGGAATGATTCCTTTTCTGTGTGTTCTTCTTAAACCTAGCTCCTCATATGCCCTGTGTGCTAAAATTAATGTTACTTTCAGCAGCTGCTCATCACAGTATTTCAGTCTTTATATCCATTTTTTACTCATAGGTGTCTAAACATTAATATTAGCTATGAATGTGCTGGAGACATTTATGATGTCATATCCTATCCTATTCTCTGGTCAACATAAATGACACATGTTTTGGTTGCTTTTAAGGACTCTGATGAAGGATTAGTTGCTGACTGGTAGGTGGTCTTGTAAAGAACTTGTGCAATTTAGACAGACAGGTAAAGTGTCCAGACACTGTAGATGTATGGATGGTCACCTCCTCTTCTTTCAAAAAGATTCTTAACTGCTTTTGGATTAAAGCCATTTTGAGCTCAGAAACACAAACTGTAAATTTCAAGGAATGAGATTTGTCTCTCCCTTCCTAGCATTTGCTAGGTTTGTTAATTGACAAAAGGAATACTGGATTGCATCTGTTGCTGCTATGTTTTAAGCTAACAATTCTACTGCTGATGATAAAAACACAGCAGTTTTTGAAGCCCAAACATTTTTACAGTTCATAGTCTGTATATATTCCTTAATCTATTGTGATCTCAACAGAACATTTGCAGATAGGTAAAATGAGTATCAAGGAGCAGTTAAGGTGGCTGCCTACAACTTATCCTATTAATAGCTCCAGTGATTTCCTCATACTGGAACATACAGCAGGATTACCACAGAATAAAGTACAGAGATGAAGGTGTGCATCAGGGAAGACATATTTTAGCTCGTTTTAAGTCTAACCCAGAGCATGCTAGTGAAGCTGCCAACACATTTTTAATCCTTCTCACAAAAACTTGATAGCAGAAGTGGGCTTCACCAGCTATTAACAGTGACTTTGGCGCCTTCTGAGATCCAAATCTTGTTAGCCATTAGCTGCCAGCAGGATATCTGAATGCACTCAGGTCTATTTTCAGATATAACAGTTTCATCTCACTCCAGCTGTTTCCAGTAGGGATTCCTCTCTTTAAGATTGCCAGAGAAACAAATTGGGACTCTATCTCTGCAGAGAAACCAGGTTAACTGATTCAGGAAGTAAGTGCAGTTCTCCCACGTCCCTTTGATAAAAATCATGTCCAGAACAATTCATGCTCGGATGGATCTGTGACAGAGTCCCCTCTAGGTTTGCTCAGAACATTTAACATTTCTGATCCCGTCCTCCATTAGAAATGTATAAGGAGCTGCGGGCTGCTTCATTTTACCAGTTGCTCCACATCCTGTTACTTAAAATCCATCTCTGGGTGTGTCTGCCAGCAAAACTTCTGCCAGAAGAATGATAGCTTTCATTTTTAAAATAGAAACTTTCCTTTTTATATGGAAGAGCCCTTTTTCTCATCTCCAAGTTGTGTGCAGCAAAAGCCTGATGAGAAGACTGCATGTGCAAACCATGTTGATGAGGGGTTTCAAAAACCTTATTAAAATATATACACTGACTTCAAGTTCAGATGATTTCCCTCTAGCTGACAGAGCTGATCCTGCTGCACATGACTATTCTGAATACATCCTTCCTAGAGACAACTTACTCCTAGAGAAATTGGATAGTGATACTTTTGACTTAAAAATCAATCTGATTATACCAGACTTCTTTATCTTCTCTTATTTATTAGCAACATACTATATTTTTCAGTGGAAATCTTTTCTGGAATGTCTGTTATGCAATTAAAAGTTCTTTTCTGCTATCTTCTGTCATGTCTGGCAAAAATTTATGTACAGAGTACAATTTTTTCTTTCTCAGCTCCTCACGCACAGTCCTTTAAAAAGAGACCTAACCTTGTGTTCATCAATTTTACCGTATGATAAAGGAGGAGGTTTTGTGAAATGACTGGTTAACATATTGGCCATCCTTTCCTGCTGCATAGTGGGGTCAGCTTTGTAGTAACAGAAAACTGAGTGAAGTGCAAAGATAATCTAAAAGAAATGTGGATTTTTTTTCATTAAAAGTTCCCTACTGATTTTTGTTGGAGTTTACACTCCCCCAACTCCCTATCTTGTGGTATTTGAGATAGCAGCTGCCAGTCATATACTGACAGAGGCAGCAAGCTGTTTAAAGGTAGCAAGCTGCTTAAATTGTCCTATGCTGTAAGTGCTTCATTAGTTAAAATAACAAATTGGAGTATATAAGGCAGAAAAGCAGCATGCTTGTTTGCATTGCTAGAACCCCAACTTGAATCCAAGACACTAAAATTTTGCTTAAGTCCAGACTGTAGTGATGGGTTTGTTTTGTATGTAAACTGCATGCACAAGAGTACGTGCAATTAGCAGCTCTCTTCATTTCTGCTGTGAATTGAATTCTGACTTTCTGAAAGGTTCATAAATGATGAGTAGCTTGTAAAGTTTTACTTCAGAGGTAATTTTTTTTCTGTCTAATCTCTCCCTGTGAATTAAACCTTAAGGAAGATGCTGAAAATCTTAACTTTTTCATTATACAGGGATACATAATTCAGTGACTCCTTTAGCTTCAATCCAGTGTTATTCTGTACACTGGCTATAGCCACATACCTGATTTATACACTGAAATCCGCTATTAATATCAATGTAATTGTAACCAACTTGTTCTGTAAAAATTTTAGTGGTCGTGGTCAACTATGTCTTAGGAAAAGGAGGGAGTTAATGTTTTTTAAGTTATGTTGCAGAGTGCTCCATTTTGAATATTAAGTTTGTATGTGTATTAAGAGCAAGGCCTAATACACACCACCAATTACTTGCTTTGTTTTTAACACTGCAGGTTTTGAATCCTGTTCCACAGTTAACTGAGTTGCTTCTGCTGAACTGCTTAGCACTGCAAGCAGTTTGGGGCTTCACTTTTTTTCAGTGCAGCAGAAAAGGCTGCAAGTATATACTCTTTATTAAGTAAAAAATAATATTCTGACTTCACTTGATACTGCCTTCATTAGGATCAGTGTAGCTTCTACAGTCAGTACTTTGCTTTTGGCTTCAAGAACAAATCATGAAACTATTAGGAGATTGTTTTAATTACCTTTTTTCCTGCTCGTTTTCAGCTTTTTGTAGCATTACTACACCTTTTGGTTTTGGAAACAGGCAGGCATAATTTCTACCTTTTGTGTGGAAGGAAGCATTACTTCCTAACACTACTTATTTGTGAGAAACTAACTGTTAAAATCACGCCAAAAGAGCTTGAGTAGAATGGCTAAAAGTTAAAGCAGCGCACATTCTTACAACCTGATAGAGTTGGAAATAATTCTGTAGTCCACTGGAAGGTTGGGAATGTAGCAATAATTTGTTCTAGCCCTGGCTGCTTGTTGAATTATTGGGTCAGAAGCTTTCTTCTGAATTCTCTTTTTCGCTTTTAAAATTAGTCCATTGTCTTAACTGAAATAGACCAAAACTAATGGACAGGAAGGATTTAAGTGACAGCGTGTACAGTTTTTTTAAGCAAATAATGGCATAAGGAAATGAAAGAGGGAGCATAGTCCCTCCCCCCAGGGGAGGCACCTCCACAATATTTGAAGCATGGGAACAAGCTCTTAGCAAACACATTTTGGGGGAATACCAGGTATGAGGAAATTCAAAATAGGTATATTTACTTCCTAAGCATAACAAGGTCATGACTTTCTTATGAAAGCAGCGCTTTTCTCTCTCATGAAGTAGAGGGTTATGGTGCTTTATTGTTGCAGAGCAGTTGCATTTTGCAAGCTGTGCCAGGCTCAGGGAATGAGTCTAGTGAGTTTAAGATGTCATTGGGAACTGGAGGTAGGAGGAAAAGGCTTTGTCTTCCAACAGCCCAAATGCAGCAAGCTTTTGGCCTCCGAGAGGTTACAGACCCCACTGAGAATGCAGGTGGGCACTGGCTGGGCTCAACTGGAGCAAAAGCTGCAGCCACTGCAATCCCAAGCTGTTGTGCTCCACCAGTGCTGCTACTCAGCACTGCTGCTGGGGAGAGCTGGAGGAGAGCAAAGAATCCATGCAGGATGATGGGACTCAGGATGAGACTTTCAAAAGTTTTGCTGATCACTATGGACAGAGACAGAAATAATTACATTAAGATGTTTATTTAAATCAGCCCTTGTTATTGACAGCTGAGGAAGAACAGAAGAATAGTTCTGAACAATCTTAATATAAGAAATATCAACTGACACAAAGTATGATGGGTTCTTTTCTGCCCTGAGGTAACACAGCCACAAAATAGAACCTTTGTGGATGACAGAAATGTATACATGCATTCCATGTTAAGATCAGAAGACTGTTTCTAAGAAGTATTAAATAAAATATGATTTCTTATGATACACTGAGCTTCATGGTACTTCGTTTATGGTTTAGCAGAACTCCCCCAATTCTGCACATGAAGCTATTTGTATGGAGAAAAAAAAA